>JBBPKO010000158.1:32749-49168 GCA_038089295.1 Xerocomus amazonicus
AAGAGGGGGCTATGCGATTCCCACTCCCGAGAAAAGACGATAACGGAAAGTACAAGAACGGAACGATGAAGAGGTTGGCGGAGCTGACGGAATACCCTCCGCTGAACCAAGGTGCAAATCCTCTCAGGGATCAGTTAATTCCATATTACTACGAAGCTCGCGATCCTCTCTTCCCCGGTTTCAACTACTTCAATGGCATTCACTATCCAGTGGGTGGTGGGAAGGAACCCTCAGGCTTCAAAGCAAAGGACATGGGGGTCGCTGCTGCTTATATCAACGCAGGTGCTAGTGCTATTCAAAGCGATGCTATCAATCCGTTCGTCAGGATGCTGATCAACGATCTTGAAAATGGAACCAAGGATGGTTGGGCCGTGATGAAGAAAAACGATACGTACTCCGTTCGTAGTTACTTGGCTTCGAAGTATTTGCCAAGTTATTCCCTCGAACTCCCTCCGGAGCACCTTTCCAGCGACATCGTTAACTGGCTCAACCTTTTTTATAGCAGCAGTGGTGGGTATGATCGCGCGTTGACTGAGAGTGTCTTTTCCGCGATAGCATTTGGTAATGTCGGAAATATTGAGTGGGGAAAGGTCGATTGGAAGTGTTTCAAGTAGGTTCTTTTAATTCGGGAAACATGGGTTGTGTGTCTCACCTAACGCTTAGAGGTGGATCAGAGACGTTATCGGACAAGATATTCGAATATCTCCGATCGAAGAACCAATTTTTCATCAGGTTTGACCAGAGGATTACGTCTATCAGAGGATCCTTGTGGGACTTCTCCATTCCCAGCAACTATGAAGGAAAACCGATCCCTGCGTCTGCAAACAGGACGGTTCTAGATTCGGGGATCGTTACGGTCGATATAGAGGGGGATCAGTCAGCTAGGAGGATAATCACCAAATCCAATGGTGTGGATGTGATAGCGACCACTAAGTCCGGAGTCCACTTTACCTACCACTATGGACACGTCATTTCTACTCTCCCTCTTACTGTTCTTCGCACCGTCGACCTGAATGGTGCGGGATTAAGCGTCATGCAGGCGAACGCCTTACGTGCTCTGGATTATGGGCCATCTATCAAAATTGCCATACGCTTCAAGACACCGTGGTGGACCACGAAGTTGGGCATTATTGGGGGTCAATCGTTCACCGATCTCCCTATCCGTACCATCGTCTACCCGTCTTATGGGGTCGACTCTTCTACTCCATCCACGGTCCTCATCGCCAGTTACATTCGGACAACGGACGCTTCACGACTCGGTGCTTTAGCGTTACGGCCGGCGATCCTCAAGGATCTCGTTCTTCGTAACCTTGCGGAGGCTCATCACGGTGTCAATGGTAACAACGAAATCACATACGATTTTCTACTTGGCGAACTAGCGGAGGGGGAGAACTTCCATATCAAGGATTGGAACATCGACGAATATTCAATGGGTCTGTCGTCCGTCCCATTTTCCATTCTCTACTGACGACAATTTTTCCGTCGTTAAATCAGGCGCGTTTGCGAACTTTTCGCCTGGTGAATTTGGAAAGCTGTATACATCCCTCAATGATCCCGCAGCAGGTGGTTGCTTGCACTTTGCAGGCGATGCTCTCAGTACTCGTCACGGGTCAGTTCAGAGCTGAACGTCACGAATGAACCCTTGCTGACACTGATATAGCTGGGTCGTCGGTGCGCTCGACAGTGCTTGGAAAGCCGTTTACCAGTATCTCCGTGTCAGCGGACAGAGTGAGAAATTGCCCGAGTTCTTCAGACTTTGGGGTTCCAACACCGAGTGGGTCACCCGGTCAACGATCTTGGAAAAGGGCCCGGAGCATTCCTTACTCGACGAGCATATCGCACTGCTTCGTAAGGCTGCCTCTGCTGGGATCCTCTAGTCTGGAATTTTGGTTTGGAGATTTGTCGAACGATGACCGATGTGAATGGTAGGAGTGGGGAACTTGGGGACTAGCCCATACTTTCGCTTTCGAACGTCCCGAGATAACCACTTAGAAGACATGTTCTAATCGTTACTGGCTGAAGCCCTTTTTAGGCCGTTCAATGTTACTGTTTGACAGCTTTGCGCTTTTATTCCATGCTGCATGGACGGCGGATCGTTGGACTCGTACATTTTCAAGCATGTGCCATTTTACTTGTTCTTGAAATAAAGACAAGAGCTGGTGCATTCAAAAGGGACAGTGGAGGATGGATAGTTTGACTACAATTACTAGTAGGCTGAAGGTTCTATAAGAGCTGGGCTCTGTTGTCTCGCTCATTAGTGTGCGATAAGGTGATTTCGGCATACAATAATTTCTGCACATTTCTGAAACACACACCATTTTCACATTATATTCATGCATTGAAATATTAGTGCATTTCAAGCCTCTGAAAGCTTGAACGAACGAAGAACGAAAACGAGTGAGCAAGATCGAAATGTTTTCTATGTCACGCTGAACTGTCACCCACCTGTGGCTGACTTTGAAGTTCCCCCGACCTGCCGAGCGTGTGCCGAACTGTGAGGCGCTCGTGTTGACAAAGCCATAACAGTACTACGACAAGAAGGTGAATCCGTTTATCTGGCTTGACATATGTACGGCGCAAGAAAGTGGGAAAAGTACCTCCGAATCATCCACCTACTGGAAACAATACAAGCCAATTCTGCGACTAACAGCCTGATCACAACATGAATGGATAAGTTTGCATCTCTTGTGTCCTTGTTGTACTTCATTCACTTTTGAACAGATTCTGAAGTAACATCATGAATGTCCATATTGGTTGTTGGAATTTAGGTTTGACGTGGCAGTAACAAGAACTTCCGTGAACATGTACGAGGAAATCATCCAGGCAGCTCCGTGGAAAGGTTAGGGTGCTGGGTGGATTTAGCCTCGAGGCCGTCCTCAAGGCAGACTTCTTGGGTCTTAATGCAACCTCTGGCCCACTCATCTTTTTTAATTATCTGGAGAACTCTGAATCATGAGTCCTCGTGCCCAAGGCGTGGCGCTTTCAGAACTGCCGGTGTGGAACCTGGGAAGCCCAAAGCGCTGGTTTCTTAACAAAAATGGCATATCGCTGATGGATCAGTCATGCTATCGTCCGCTTGCTTCATCCTGGTCTCATGATGTTACAGACACCAGCTTTTTCCAACCCAACTATGCTTCGTGGGGCGGGCTCTGGTTAATTACCGCCACATTTCAAATTGCTGGGTCAGTTCTATATTCGGGGTTTTCGAGTTTCTAGGTCGGTGAATGTTTTTGTATACTTCCTAGGGGGTTGACCATGTGCTAGTTCCAATTCAATACTCTATCATGATCGGTAGGCGGAAAGTCACTTATTTATTTATATTGCATGTTAGTGGAGCTGAAGAGGTGATTAGATGTGTCAATTAAACTCTTCGTTCTCCCACTCCACCGCTGTTCACACGAGCATTTGGATCGGCACCACTGGGTTTGGTTCCCGTATGAACTATACGCCACGGCTGAGACTACTATGAAAGGCAAGTGGATTTTATATAAGAGGTCGGCTCTAGGATAGCCCCCCAGCTCGAAGTCCCTTTCGTGAACTCCTTGTCACCTATTTCGATTCTACCTACTATGCCTTTTAGCGGGGATCCATTCGCATTGTACGGTAAACTCATTCTCGAGGACCACCACGCTTCCCTCCTCGAAAAGCTTCCCAAGATCACGTATGAGAAAGGAGAACCGGATCCCCTCAATATTACCGATGACAACCTTGCTCTCTTGTTGAACAAAAAAGTCGGGATACTCGGTGCTGGTATTGGAGGTCTCTACACTGCCTTGATACTCGACTCTCTCGATATCGAATATGAAATCCTCGAGGCCTCGTACAGAGTCGGCGGACGCCTTAAGACTCATAAATTTAAAGGTGGGAATGAGTTTGACTATTACGTGTGTTCTGGGGGTTCTCACATAGATTCGACGACGCTGATTGTGGATTGTATTTTAGGAAGAGGGAGCGATGCGATTCCCCCTCCCGAGAAAAGACGATAACGGAAAGTACAAGAACGGAACGATGAAGAGGTTGGCGGAGCTGACGGAATACCCTCCGCTGAACCAAGGTGCAAATCCTCTCAGGGATCAGTTAATTCCCTATTACTACGAAGCTCGCGATCCCCTCTTCCCCTGTTTCAACTACTTCAACGGTATTCGCTATCCAGTGGGTGTTAGGGAGCCCTCTGGTCACAAAGCAGAGGAGATGGGGGTCACTGCTGCATATATCAAGGCAGGCGCTAGTGCTATTCAGAGCGACGCTATCAATCCATTTATCAGGATGCTGATCAGCGATCTCGAGAAAGGGACAAAGGATGGTTGGGCCGTGATGAAGAAAAACGATACGTACTCCGTTCGTAGCTACTTGGCTTCGAAGTATTTGCCAAGTTATTCCCTCGACCTTCCTCCGGAACACCTTTCCAGCGACATCATTAACTGGCTCAACCTTTTTCACAGCAGCAGTGGCGGGTATGATCGCGCGTTGACGGAGAGCGTCTTTTCCGCGATGGCATTCGCTAATGACGGAAATATTAAGTGGGGGGAGGTTGATTGGAAGTGTTTCAAGTAGGTTCTTTAATTCGGGAAACCTGAGTCGCGTATCTCACCTAACACTTAGAGGTGGATCAGAGACGTTATCGAAGAAGATATTCGAATATCTCCGACGGAAGAACCGAATTCTCATCGAGTTTGACCAGAGGGTTACGTCTATCAGTGGATCCTTGCTGGACTTCTCCATCCCCAGCAAATACGAAGGAAAACCGATCCCTAGGTTTGCAAAGAGGACAGTTCTAGATTCGGGGATCGTGAAGGTCGATATAATGGGTGATCAGTCAGCTAGGAGGATAATCATCAAATCCAAAGGTGTGGACGTGATAGCGACCACTAAGTCCGGAGTCCACTTTACCTACCACTATGGACACGTCATTTCTACTCTCCCTCTTACTGTTCTTCGCACCGTCGACCTGGCTGGTGCGGAATTGAGCGTCATGCAGGCGAACGCCTTACGTGCTCTGGACTATGGGCCATCTATCAAAATTGCCATACGCTTCAAGACACCGTGGTGGACCACGAAGTTGGGCATTATTGGGGGTCAATCATTCACCGATCTCCCTATCCGTAACATCGTCTACCCGTCTTATGGGGTCGACTCTTCTACTCTATCCACAGTCCTCATAGCCAGTTACACTGGGACGACTGACGCATTACGCCTCGGTGCTTTAGCGTTACGGCCGGCGATCCTCAAGGATCTCGTTCTTCGTAACCTTGCGGAGGCTCATCGCGGTGTCAATGGTAACAACGAAATCACATACGATTTTCTACTTGGCGAACTAGCGGAGGGGGAGAACTTCCATATCAAGGATTGGAACATCGACGAATATTCAATGGGTCAGTCGTCCGTCCCATTTTCCATTCTCTACTGACGACAATTTTTCCGTCGTTAAATCAGGCGCGTTTGCGAACTTTTCTCCGGGTGAATTTGGAAAGCTGTATACGTCCCTCAATGATCCCGCAGCTAGTGGTTGCTTGCACTTTGCAGGCGAGGCTCTCAGTACTCGTCACGGGTCAGTTCAGACCTGAGCGTCAGGAATGAACCATTGCTGACCCTGATATAGCTGGGTCGTCGGTGCGCTCGACAGCGCTTGGAAAGCCGTTTACCAGTATCTCGATATCACCAGGCAGGTCGATAAACTGGACGAGTTCTTCAGACTTTGGGGTTCCAACACCGAGTGGGTCACCAGGTCAACGATCTTGGAGAAGGGCCCGGAACATTCCTTACTCGACGAGCATATCGCATTGCTTCGTAAGGCTGCCTCTGCTGGGATCCTCTAGTCTGGAATTTTGGTTTGGAGATTTGTCGAACGATGACCGATGTGAATGGTAGGAGTGGGGAACTTGGGGACTAGGTTATACTTTCGCTTTCGAATGCAAGATAACCTTCTAGAAGACATGTTTGATGCCCCTAGTCGTTACTGGCTGAAACCCTTTTTTCAGCCGTTCAATACCCAATCGTAAGATGCGATCAAGTTGTGCGTTATTGTTTGACAGCTTTGCGCTTCTACTCCATGCTGCATGGACGGCGGATTGTCGAACTTGTCTTTATTTCAAGAACCAGTAAAATGGCACATGCTTGAAAACGTGCAAGGACTGGTGCATTCAAATGGGACAGCGGAGGGGGGTAGTTCGATTACAATTACTAGTAGGCTAAAGATTGTCTTACTCCTGCCGTTTATTACTACGGCATACAATAACATTGGCACAAATACACATCATTTTCATATTATTTTTAGCTGCTTTGAAATATTAGTGGACTTCAAGCCTCTGAAAAAGCTTGAACGAACGAAAACGATGCAGGAATGAGCAAGATAGTGTTCTCTAATGTCATGCTGAACTGCATGTCACCCACCGGTTGGTGTGGTGGCTAACCTACCGAGGGCGTGCCGAACCGTGATTCGCTCGTGTCGACAACACCACAGCTACTTCACGTCCGCAGGCCAAACAGTGACAGCAGCCAGCGAAGAGGAACATGACGTGCAACTCCCGACCCGACCTATGAGCTGCCAATACAGGCGGCTGTGCAAGGCCTTGCGAGTGGTCTTTACAAGACGGACAAAAAAGTGGCAACGGCTCGACAAGGTTGTGGTCAAATTGGCGATTGCAGCAGAATGAGACCATGCTGTTGCCAGCGCTCCTCTCAATCAGTTCCAGTGCCATCAACGAACGTTCATCACAATAGTGAGTCCAACGGCGGAGTTTGATTGCAGCACGTTGTGACAGAATGTGACCATGGGTGACTCGAGTGTGACCGCCGAAGTCATTGTATTGCCGACATTCAAGCAATTCCGTGGAAGGGTTAGTGCGCCAGGTACATTCAGCCTTGAGGCTGTCCTCAATGCACTCTTCTTGGGCCTTAATGCAATCTCTGACCCACTTATCTTTTTTAATTATCCGGAGAACTCTGAATCACGAGTCCTCGTGCCCGAGGCGTGGCGCTTTAAGAACTGCCGGTGTGGAAAGAAGAATCCTTGTCCCAAAGCGCTGTTTGCGTAACAACAATGGTATATCGCTGATAGATCAGTCGTACTATCGTCCGTTACTTCATCCTGGTCTCATGATGTTACAGACACCATCTTTTTCCGACCCAACCGCGCTTTGTAGGGTTCCGGTCAATTGCTTCCATATTTCAAGTTGCTAGGTCAGTTCTATATCTGCGGTTTTCGAGCTTCTAGGGCTTCGGTGGATGTTTTCGCATATTTCTCACGGGATTGACGATGTGCTGGCCCCAATTCGAGACTTTATCGCGTCCAGTTGGCGGCAAGTTGTTTATTTTCATTGCATGTTCATGGAACCGCAGAGGTGTTTAGATGTCATTTCTGATAGGAAGTTCTTCGTTCTTCCACTCTATCGCTCACATGAGCATTTGGCTTGGTCCCGTATGAACTATAAGCCACGGCTGAGACAACTATGGAAGACAAGTGACTTTTATATAAGAGGTCGGCTTCAGGACATGCCCCCAGCGCGAAGTCCCTTTCGCGAACACCTTGTCACCTATTTTGATTTTACCTGCTATGCCATTTAGCGGCGATCCGTTTGCGTTGTACGGTAAACTCATTCTCGAGGACCACCATGCTTCACTCCTCGAAAAGCTTCCCCAGATCACATATGAGAAAGGGGAACCGGATCCCTGACAACACCATCGCTCTCTTGTTGAACAAAAAAGTTGGGATACTCGGTGCTGGTATTGGAGGCCTCTACACTGCCTTGATACTCGACTCTCTCGATATCGAGTATGAAATCCTCGAGGCCTCAGACCATCTCGGTGGGCGTCTTAGGACTCATAAATTTATAGGCAGGAATGAGTTCGACTATTATGTGTGTTCGGGGGGTTCTCACATAGATTTGACGACGCTGATTGTGGATTGTATTTTAGGAAGAGGGAGCGATGCGATTCCCGCTCCCGAGAAAGGACGATAACGGAAAGTACAAGAACGGGACGATGAAGGGATTGGCTGAGTTGACGGAATACCCTCCGCTGAACCAAGGTGCAAATCCTCTCAGGGATCAGTTAATTCCATATTACTACGAAGCTCGCGATCCCCTCTTCCCCGGTTTCAACTACTTCAATGGCATTCACTACCCAGTGGGTGTTAAGAAGGAGCCCTCTGGCTTCAAAGCAAAGGACATGGGGGTTGCTGCTGCTTATATCAACGCAGGCGCTAGTGCTATTCAGAGTGACGCTATCAATCCATTTGTCAGGATGCTGATCAACGATCTCGAAAATGGGACAAAGGATGGTTGGGCCGTGATGAAGAGAAACGATACGTACTCCGTTCGTAGCTACTTGGCTTTGAAGTATTTGCCAAGTTATTCCCTCGACCTCCCTCCAGAACACCTCTCTAGTGACATCGTTAACTGGCTCAACCTTGTTAATGGGAGCAGTGGTGGGTATGACCGCGCGTTGACAGAGAGCGTCTTTTCCGCGATGGCATTTGCTAATGTCGGAAATATTAAGTGGGGAGAGGTCGATTGGAAGTGTTTCAAGTAGGTTCTTTTAATTCGGGAAACCTGAGTTGTGTGTCTCACCTAGCGCTTAGGGGTGGATCACAGACGTTATCGGATAAAATATTCGAATATCTCCAATCGAAGAACTCATTTTTCATCAGGTTCGGCCAGAGGGCTACGTCTATCAATGAATCCTTGCTGGACTTCTCCATCCCCAGCAACTACGAAGGAAAACCGATCCCCGCGTCTGCAAACAGGACAGCTCTAGATTCGGGAATCGTGAGAGTCGATATAGAGGGAGATCAGTCAGCTAGGAGGACAATCATCAAATCCGGTGGTGTGGATGTCCTGGCGGTTACTAGGGCCGAAACCTGTTTTGGCTACCACTATGGACACGTCATTTCTACTCTTCCTCTTACTGTTCTTCGCACCGTCGATTTGGCTGGTGCGGGTTTAAACGTCATGCAGGCGAACGCCTTACGTGCTCTGGACCATGGGCCATCTATCAAAGTTGCCGTACGCTTCAAGACACCGTGGTGGACCACGAAGTTGGGCATCATTGGAGGTCAATCATTCACCGATCTCCCTATCCGTACCATCGTCTACCCGTCTTATGGGGTCGACTCTTCTACTCCATCCACGGTCCTCATCGCCAGTTATACTTGAACGACTGACGCTTCACGCCTTGGTGCTTTAGCATTACAGCCGTCGGTTCTCAAGGATCTCGTTCTTCGTAACCTCGCAGAGGCTCATCACGGTGTCAATGGTAACAATGAAATCACGTACGATTTTCTAATGGGGGAACTGGCGGAGAGGGAGAATTTCCATGTCAAGGACTGGAACAATGACCAATATGCAATGGGTCTGTCATCCATCTCATCTTCCGTTCTCTACTAACGACATTTTCCCCTCGTTAAATCAGGCGCGTTTACGAACTTTTCGCCTGGTGAATTTGGAAAGCTGTATACGTCCCTCAATGATCCCGCAGCTAGTGGTTGCTTGCACTTTGCAGGCGAGGCTCTCAGTACTCGCCACGGGTCAGTTCAGACCTGAACGTCACGAATGAACCATTGCTGACCCTGATGTATAGTTTGGTTGTCGGTGCGCTTGACAGTGCTTGGAAAGCCGTTTACGAGTATCTCCGTATCAGCGGGCAGAGCGATAAACTACCCGAGTTCTTCAGACTTTGAGGTTCCAACACCGAGTGGGTCACTAGTTCGACGATCTTGAAGGACGGTCCGGAGCACAACATGCTTGACGAGCACATTGCTTTGATTAAGAAAATGTTCTCTCTTGGTATGTTCTAGTTTGAGATATTCGGTCTATGTTGTAGCATGACGATTTCATGGCCCCGCAATGCTACCAATGTTTGTCTACCCATGCGTTCTTACATACACAATTTTTCTTTTCTTCTCATCAGCATCACATTGGCATTCCACGCATCTAGCGTATCTGGCCCTATTTAAAAAATGATTAGTTTTGATACGCCTGTGGGCGTCGTTTGAAATCCTTTCTGACACAAGACCGTCGAATTCCTTCTCGTGTGGAGGGTTCCTGTGGGTATCAATGACGCGCTATATATTTCTGCAGAGAATGGAAGCAGGGTGACAGAAAACTTGATCGGCCGACTGCGCAAATAATGTCTCTCAAACTCACATTTGCAAACTCAACTTTGTCGGTCTGCGGCGTTCGCGAATACTAATCTAATAACGTCATCAATTCAAATCCCGCATGCTGCTCGGCATACGTTTGAGTGAAGTCGCCTCCAATTTAGTTTGCATGTAGTGACGATGTCTTACAGCCTTGAAATATTTGAGTACTCGACACCGGGGACGTGGAGCGTGCCTACTTCCCATTTAGAAGTTATGTTGGACGCGGCACGTGCAGCATGGTAGAGCCAAGGGAGAAGAGATCACGGATCGGTCACCCCTTTTTGGTCACCAGCACCTTATCTACAGCAGCCAAAGGGCACTTACCTTTTACAAACGGATGTCATAATCAAATCTAAACCCACTCCGCATCTGACTTCAAGAAGTACCGTCCCTTGCTCCGGATGGTAAGCGACGATGTCAAAGATGGACGTTCACATAAACACACGCCACATGCAACGCGGGATGTGGGAGCTGTGGCCTATCTTATCTTGATCAATCATCCTCGAATTTGCTTCACTTCGTGGTGGGATTGGTTGAGAGTATCGCCGCACCGTCCGTACAGCGATGGCCACGTGTGTGCGAATGGATGAGGTGAGACGCGAGTGGGTCGAACACAAAATAGGCCCGCCAACAACCAACCGGTTCGGTAACCAGACCGCTACGAAGTTTTCGAGGAGAGGTAAACTGTAGATAGGTGTGGCGGTTTCTACCTAGAAGGGACGATTGCAGCCATAAGTGGATATGCTTTACTCCCTTTTCGCATTCTAGCGTGCATTGAGAAGATGATCAAAACATTGATCTCCTTCGTGAACGTCAAGGAAATAGCTGATTCGGAGGTATGTGGAACGTAGAATTCTGGAGCGAATACAAGTAAGTTGAGTAGTTTAGATTCATGCATTCTCCCCACTACGCTGGGTTCACCCACTCGATTCGCGCTTTCGGTCGTGTTGATCGTTCGAGGTCTGGAAGTGGCGGGCGGGTGCGACAAAGGACCCGGGTAGGAGGAGGACGCACCCTTGCTCCATGACTCCACGCGTATCTCACTGCACCACTTGTGCCCCGTCCACCCCAGTTTTTCCCCGCCCACCCTGGTATTTCCTAACTTCGTATGTTATGTCTCCATACCCGGTTGCCATGCGGGCCGCCACCAGTTTCTTATTTTGGCTGATCCGGCCACTGAGAGCGAATCACAACGCCGAAAAAATCTTAGATTCGTCTCCGTCTGAAACCTACTACAAAACTAGCTTCAATGAAGCCGAATTAGCCAAACAAGCGAAGACCGAATAAACTCCAAATGAACCTGCAAAAAGATCCGATGGCCGAGTTCGCGGCCCTGCAATATAATTAGGATTATATTCTAGCATCCACGTCCGTTTAATTAAGGTGAGCAATTAGAATACTTGTCCATTGCCACCAGATGCAGACAGGTAGGAAGAGGGTCGTTCCGTCGCTTTTCTACTCCTAGCCAAGGACCCAGAGATCATCGGATGGGTAACGCTCTGCTGATCAACTACTTCCAATGGAGGGCGAGTGGAGAAAAGTGATTAATGCGCCCATCGACTCATGTCGCACGCACAAGAGGAATCCATTAAAGGAGCACACCTGATTAGGGCTATGTGTGGCGCTCGAAATGCACCCCATGACTGTGGCGTTGCCGCTCATGAAGATCAACTAAACCAACAAAGTTAAGTTTGCGCTTCGGTTGAAAACACCATCCCCTCGCTTAGTGATCAAGCTTCCTGTCAGCCGTCGCTTCCATTTCTGTGCCCAAACGGAGCCGTTGACACCCTCGTAGGGGTGTCCATTGATCATGTGACGAGGAATGGTGCTCTATAGATGAAAGGAGGAACTTGTTTTGGGCCTTTCACCGAGCGGGTCGCCGCGCATATCCGTAAGACGGCCCCCCGAAAGTTAGACCCATACGTGACCGACGACTTTCTCGGTTCCTCTGTGATTCTTTGTGCGGGTATTTCGGTCCCGAGGTGTGCTTCTCCACTTTCTCTCGATGAAGCTTTGATGGCTCAAGACCCCTCTCCAGATCACTCCCGAAGAACGCGAGCATTGGGCTGAGGCTGAGGCTGAGGCTGAGTAGTGTGTATGCGGGTTGGCTGTGTTGAGTCTTTGTCTTGAAACTGTATTTGTATTATCGCGACTTGAATGTACTAGCGTATAGTGCTTGACAATGCCCCCCCCTGCAAAGTTGGCGTCGGTTTCAAAGAAAGCGAATCATCATTGAATGAATTACTGTAGTGGCTACACCTGATGTTTTACATATGGGTCTAGCGTCCGTTGGACTGCCATCACCAATACTCTTCAATCTCAAAGATACGATGTAACTCAAAATCTCTGTTCAAGCGTTCCACTATGAGAGGTCCATGGGTTCCTCTCCGCCTTCTCCCTCTGCCAACCGGTCTCCTGCTGCAGCACCTTCCAGTCCTGGACCATGGCCCTCCCGCCGTCTCAAATGCGGAAAACACAACTCCCTCTCCTCAATCACCAACTCGATATCATCCTCGTTCCAATCACTCGTCGCTTCCCACTCATTCTCAAACTCGATATCCAATGCCAGCTCTGCGTTCTCTCCCTCGCTCAACGGGAGAAACGCAGCTAGCGCATAAGCGCTTTGTGCAAGGGATCCTGAGCCTATCGTAGGAGAGGGGGATGTATGGTCGTGATGCGAAGCATAGTTCTGGGGCTGTGCCTGTACCCATCGTCGTTCCCGGAGCCGTTTATGCCGTTCTCGGTCCTCTTCGATCCGTTTGAAGATCTCTGAGCGCGACAGATGGGCACCGTGACCAGTGCCGGAGGTACGCGAAGGAGGGTGGTGGGATGGAGGAGCTGAGGCTGTGGTCGTCGATCCGTCGGTTTTCCTGGAAGAGAGGAGTTGGATGACTTCGTCGACGCGCTGAGGTTCGATGATCCGTTTCGTGCGCCAGTTTTCGAGGATCTGGATTAAAGCGGGGTGGTGAGCTTTGTTGACTGGACGAGAACGGTGAGAACAAACTTGTTTTGTGCTTGATAGATTGGGGAGACCTTGTCGCCCGACAGGGACAACACATTCGATGATTTGGCGGAGATCTCGAGAGACGTAGTCGACGTAGAAAGAGGTGTTGGGTTGCTTGGGGTGTCTGAGATGAAGTGTCAGAGAGGACGAGAAATACAATGAATGGTGGAAGAGGTACGAAGACGATGATTCGGTAGGGGGTGGCTGATGTGCTTTAGCGAACAAGGATGACTCGCAAAGGGAGTCGAGGAAGTATAAGATGTTTATCCGATGGTTAATGGAGCCCTGACAGCGAAGTTGAGATGGGACGAGGAGGGTCACATCGAAAGCACGCACCTTTTGGCACTCTTCAATAATGCACTCCCAAAGGTCCTCTCCGCATCGCGAAAAATACTTGAGCGCGTACCCGACCACTTTTTGAATGGACTGCTGTGTTCTTTAAGGACACAACGTGACGGGTGAGTCGGCGAGGGGCCAAAGAAGACACTCACGCGTTGAGTTTTCGGAGAAGAGAAAGGAACTGCATGCGTACTTCAAACGGGTCCATGGCTGGTTGTTTGCGACCGTCCGTCTACAGTCTTCTTCAAGTCCTTTTCGTTTGGTAATAGTTTAGTTTTACCAGACTTGCTTACAAATGCACGTAATAATATCTCAGAGTACAACCTAGCCGTAATCGTACACATTCTGCACACGACTTTCAGGCCCTGAAGCCAGAATCTACTGGCCTTCTGTCTGAACGGGTTTAAACTTGAACAATTGGTAAGGGTCTCCTGGACTCAGGTCCTCAATCCGTATCTGGTTTTCACGTGTGATTACCGGGGACTGCTGCTATTAAATTTGGGACTAACCAGACGTAGCGGGTAGTGGAGTGCCCCAGCCTCGTTCGCACGAACCGGAAAGAGTTTCATTTGTAGAAAAGATCGGTCCAATCCCCAGCATTGTGATCGCAACCAATATGATACTATCGTACCTCTTTCAACGGGAAGTTGTGCCATCTCTGGGTGCTTGAAACACACTGGATTATCTCTGAAACCGATGGTGGCTGGTGGTGGTGACGTAGCTTAGGCAGATAATGACAAGACCAAGTGAATTTCATTTCGGATCTTACAACGAAGCTGTGGTATGCGACAACGACTTGCTTCTGAGTATCCCTGATGCATCCCATAACCCGCTTTTTATTAAGATTTCACAATCAGACGCTCGGGTTGCTGCTTGAAATTATGTGCCTTGGCACGGCGGGAAGGCAATCATCAATTTACAATTGAAAAGTCTGCGGAAGAAGAGTTGTTCTGTGACACCCTTGAGGTTCAGTGAGCGTCTGTGGGACGTGTCATATCTCTTCATCGTCAGGTGCTTAGTGAAAATCGATTTGGAGTCAGAGTTGACTATGTCCAGATTTCAACAAATCTATTGACCAAAATAATGCCTTGCTCACAAAATTGGAATGTGTGTCCCACCCCAGACCTCGAGAGAGTGAAATTACAGCACCTGGGCGTTTTTGATGAAACAGGTTATCGCACTGAGCGTGTGAGGGTTTTCATTTATCGCCAACGTGTTTCAAATTGCAAAGGACCTTCTATTGGAACCAATGGAGTTCCAATCGGTAGCAGGGCAATGGGAATGCAGAGAGATCAGTGGGAGACTCACTGATTACTAGAGGCTTGAATCAAGGTGGAGGGTTTTATGTGTGAGTTAGGGAGCTATTGGCTCGATCTGAGAGTTCAGAGTTATAGGCTTGAATATTATTTAGACTGGACGACTTTTCCAGTCTTAAATACTATAGGATATGTTTGTATCTGTAGCTATCTCCTACTAACTATAGTAAGGGAGAAGAAGACCATCGAAGGTCTAAGAACTGTGATATATAAGCACAGTAACAATAGAGCCAATAGCATAAAGAACTCTTATCTTAACCAATAGCTAAAAGAGAGCTTATCTTATGATGAGTAATGACCCTATAATATGAATAGTGTCAGCATTGATCTATATGTAAGACCAATTGGCTAATCATAGACTCGCTCTAGAATATGGTTATATAATCAGAAATCCGAAATAGAATACCATATTCTCAACACTCCTCCTCACTAGAATATCTAGTGGTCATGATTTGAATGGTTTGAGCAATAGGCCAGTTCTGCCTTTCTCGAAAAGATCTCTTGATAGGATCTTAGTAAAAAGATCAGCTTTCTGACTCTTTGTGTCCACATAGTAAAGATCTATATGCTTGTCCTGAATTGCTTCTCGAATATAATGTTCAGGAATACGCATATGCTTTGTTTGACCTTCAACTACTAGATTTGAGGCAAGGAATATTGCGCCTTGATTGTCTGTGCAGACAGGAAATGGTCCGATTTGATATCCCATCTCCTCATAGAGATTTCGAATCCATTGCAGTTGCTTTGCAACTTCTGTAAGGCCACAATATTCTGCTTCTGTTGAGGAAAGGCGAACTCTCTTTTGTCTTCGACTTAGCCAGGAGATAATGCCATTTGCAAAGAATATGGCATAACCAGTTGTGGATCGAGATGTCTCAATGTCACCTGCCCAATCACTATCACAATAACAAAGGAATCTATCCTTTGCTCCTCCTGAAGAGTACTCTATGCAGAGATCCTTGCTTACTGCAAGATACTGCACAATGTGCAGAGCCTTCTGCATGTGTTCTTCTGAGGGATTGGATGAAAATTGTGACATTTTGATGACAGCCTGTGCGATGTCTGGTCTTGTTCCCAGCATGATGTAGAGCAATGATCCAATGACTGATTGATACTTCTGCCGAAGTACAGGATGGGATTGTTGATCTTTGAGAGGTCTTGGCTGATAGCCAGTGGGGAGTGGAATAGATTTGCCTTTGCAATTCTCAAGCTGAAAACGCTTGAGAACTTTCTCTGCATAGGAGATCTGATCAAGAGTGATCTTCTTATTTTTTCGATCTCTTGTGATTCTGATCCCCAAATACTCTTTTGCTTCGCCAAGATCCCTTGATTCCCAGACCTTCATGAAATCATGTTTGTGTTTGAGGATAAGTGTTTTGTTGCTACCAGTAAAAAGACCATCATCAACATAGACTAAAAAGATAATAATATCTCTCCCTATGATCTTGATGTATGTTCCTGCATCTGATAGAGTTCGCTTGAAACCCATCTTGGTGAGGTATTGATGGAGTTTTATATTCCATCGAAGTGCGGCCTGTTTGAGTCCATAAATTGACTTATACAGCCTACAGACCTTTTTCTCCTGTCCTTTTTGAACAAAGCCTTCCGGTTGTTCCATGTAG
>JBBPKO010000159.1:0-19124 GCA_038089295.1 Xerocomus amazonicus
ATAAAGCCATTAAATAAACAATACCAATGCCTATCCTCAATGCTTGTTTCCACCCATTGAGAGGAAGCTATATTCCCAGAAAGTTAGCATATTGGCTAAATTAACCATTAATCATACCCATGATCTCCTGCCAAGTAATTCTACATCAACTTCTATTTTCTAATTATTAGACAGAGTTAGTATGAGAAAGACAAAATGTAAAAGTGAACCCACCCTAGAATGCTGTATGGCCTGAATAAATAAAGCTCAACTAGGTTGACATGATTCTGATATAAACTGTCCAACATACCATCTATAGAAGGAAAAAGACATCAACAATTGACAATAGCACAAGAAAAATTACTTACAGTCTAACAAAAATGGTGAGAAATGAAAAGACATGAATATTAAATATTGTGACTTACATCCTATATAAAAAACAAATTGTGGTGAAAAAGAATACATAATAAGTTTATATTACATATACAGTATAAGAGAAGAAAGCACTTACAATCTAAGTATAAATAATAATTTGCATAGAAAGCAATTAATACACTTATGAATTCCCACTGAGAATCAGATTACTCACCTCCTATAAACAAGAGCAGAAGACAGAGACAAGGATCATGGCTACTGTGAACCCAATGAGAATCAGATCACTTACATTCTACAAATGAGAGTGGAAGAGAGAGACAAGGGTCAGCACTGCTGTGAATTTCACAATGAGGATCAGACCACTTACCCTCTACAGATGAGAGTGGAAGAGAGAGACAGGGATTAGCACCACTGTGAATTCCCCAGTGAAAATTAGACCACTTACCAACTGCAAATGAGAGTGGAAGAGGGAAACAAGGATGAACACCACTGTGAATTCTCCAATGAGAATCAAACCACCTACCCTCTACAAATGAGAGTGGAAGAAAGAGACAAGGATCAGCACTGCTGTGAATTCCCCAATGAGAATCAAACCACTTACTCTCTACAAATAAGAGTGGAAGAGAGAGACAAGGATCAGCACTGCACTGCAAATTCCACAATGAAAACTAGACCACTTACCCTCTACAAATAAGAGTGGAAAAGAGAGACAAGGATTAGCACTGGTGTGAATCCCTCCATGGTAATCAGACCACTTACCCTCTACAAACAAGAGTGGAAGAGAGACATAAGAATCAGAACTGCTGTGAATTCCCTAATGAGAATCAGACCACTTACCTCCTACAAATGAGAGTGGAAGAGAGAGACAAGGATCAGCACTGCTGTGAATTCCCTGATGAGAATCAGACCACTTACCTCCTACAAATGAGAGTGGAAGAAAGAGACAAAGATCAGAACTGCTGTGAATTCCTCCATGAGAACCAGACCACTTACCCTCTACAAATGGGGGTGGAGGGGAGAGACATGGATTAGCACTGCTGTCAATTCCCCATTGAAAATTGAACCACTTACTCTCTATAAATGAGAGTAGAAGAGGGGGACAAGGATCAGCACTGCTGTCAATTCACTAATGATAATCAGACCACTTACAGACTGCAAATGAGAGTGGAAGAGAGAGACAATGATTAGCACTGCTGTAAACTCCCCAATGAGAATCAGACCACTTACCTCCTACAGATGAGAGTGGAAGAGAGTGACAAGGATCAGAACTGCTCTGAATTTCCCAATGAGAATCAGACCACTTACCCTCTACAAATGGGGGTGGAAGAGAGAGGCAAGAATCAGCACTACTGTCAATTCCCAAATGAGAATTAAACCAATTACCTCCTACAAATGAGAGTGGAAGAGAGAAACAAGGATTAGCACTGCTGTGAATTCCCCAATGAGAATCAGACCACCTACTTTCTACAAATGAGAGTGGAAGAGAGAGACAGGGATCAGCACTGCTGTGAATTCCCCAATAAGGATCAGACCACTTACAAACTACAAATGAAAGTGGAAGAGAGAGAAAAGGATCAGAACTGCTGTGAATTTCCCAATGAGAATCAGACCACTTACCTCCTACAAATGAAAGTGGAAGAGAGAGACAAGGATCAGAACTGCTGTGAATTCCCCATGGAGAATCAGACCACTTACAGACTACAAATGAGAGTAGAAGAGAGAAACAAGGATCAGAACTGCTGTGAATCCCCCAATGAGAATCAGACCACTCACTTCCTATAAATGATAGTGGAAGAGAGAGAAGCAAGGATCAGCACTGCTGTGAATTCCTCCATGAGAACCAGACCACTTACCTCCTACAAATGAGAGTGGAAAAAAGACAAGGATCAGCACTGCTGTCAATTCCTCAGTGAGAATCAGACCACTTACCCTCTACAAACAAGAGTGGAAGAGAGTGAAAAGGGTCAGGACTGCTGTAAATTCTCCAATGAGAATCAGACCACTTACCTCCTACCAATAAGAGTGGAAGAGAGAGACAAGTGTCAGAACTGCTGTGAGTTCTCCAATGAGAATCAGCCCACTTACCCTCTATGATTGAGGATGGAAGAGAGAGATATAAGGATCAGCACTACTGTCAATTCCCCAATGAGAATCAGACCACTTGCCTCCTACAAATGCAAGTGGAAGACAGAGAAAAGGATCAGCACCACTGTGAATTTTCCAATGAGAATCACACCACTTACCCTCTACAAGTGAAAGTGGAAGAGAGAGATAAAAATCAGGACTGCTGTGAATTCCCCAATGAGAATCAGACTGCTTACTCTCTACAAATGAAAGTGGAAGAGAGTGACAAGAATTAGCACTGCTGTTAATTCCTCAATGAGAATCAGACCACTTACAAACTACAAATGAGAGTGGAAGAGAGAGGAAAGGATCAAGACTGTGTGAATTCTCCAATGAAAACCAGGCCACTTACCTCCTACAAATGAGAGTAAAAGAGAGAGAAAAGGATCAGAGCTGCTGTGAATTCCCCAGTGAGAATCAGACCACTTACATCCTACAAATAAGAGAAGAAGAGAGACACAAGGATCAGCACTGCTGTGAATTCCCCAATGAGAATCAGACCACTTACCAGCTGCAAATGAGAGTGGAAGAGAGGGACAAGGATCAACACTGCTGTGAGTTCTCCAAAGAGAATCAGACCACTTACCAACTACCAATGAGAGTGGGAGAGAGATGAGGATCAGCACTGCTGTAAATTCCCCAATGAGGATCAGACCACTTACCCTCTACAAATGAAAGTGGGAGAGAGAGACAAGGATCAG
Source organism: Xerocomus amazonicus (assembly GCA_038089295.1). Classification (NCBI taxonomy): domain Eukaryota; kingdom Fungi; phylum Basidiomycota; class Agaricomycetes; order Boletales; family Boletaceae; genus Xerocomus; species Xerocomus amazonicus. Next base: position 3,180 of record JBBPKO010000159.1, read on the forward strand.
AACTGTTGTGAATTCCCCAATGAGAATTGGACCACTTACAAACTACAAATGAGAGTGGAAGAGAGAGACAAGGATTAGCACTGCTGTGAATTTCCCAATGAGAATCAGACCACTCACCTCCTACAAATGAGAGTGGAAGAGAGAGACATGGATCAGCACTACTGCCAATTCCCTAATGAAAATCAGACCACTTACATCCTACAAATGAGAGTGGAAGACAGAGACAAGGATCAGCACTGTTGTGAATTCCCCAATGAGAATCAGACCACTTACCTCCTACAAATGAGAGTGGAAGAGAGAGACAGGGATCAGAACTGGTGTGAACTCCTCCCTGAGAACCAGGCTGCTTACCCTCTACAAATGAGGGTGGAAGAGAGAGACAAGGATTAGAACTGCTGTGAATTCCCCATAAACCACTTACCCTCTACAAATGAGAGTGGAAGAGAGACAAGGATCATCACTGCTGTGAATTCCCCAATGAGAATCAGGCCACTTACAGACTATAAATGAGAGTGGAGGAGAGAGACAAGGATTAGCACCACTGTGAATTCCCCAACAAGAATCAGACCACTTACAGACTACAAATGAGAGTGGGAGAGAGAGAAAATGATCAGCACTGCTGTGAATTCCCCAATGAGAATCAAACCACTTACAGACTACAAATGAGAGTGGACAAGAGAGACAAGGTCAGGACTGCTATGAATTCCCCAATGAGGATCAGACCACTAACATCCTACAAATAAAAGTGGGAGAGAGAGACAAGGATCAGCACTGCTGTGAATTTTACAATGAGAATCAGACCACTTACCTCCTACAAATGAGAGTGGAACAGAGAGACAAGGATCAGCACTGTTGTCAATTCCACAAGGAGAATCAGATCACTTACCAACTACAAATAGGAGTAGAAGGGAGAGACAAGAATCAGCACTGCTGTGAATTCCCCAATGAGGATCAGACCACCTACCTTCTACAAATGAGAGTGGAAGAGAGAGACTAGGATCAGCACTGCTGTAAATTCCCCCATGAAAATCAGACCACTTACAAACTATAAACAAGAGTCAAAGAGAGAGACAAAGATCAGTGCTGCTATGAATTTTCCAATGAGAATCAGACCACTTACCAACTACAAATGAGAGTGGAAGAGAGAGACAAGGATTAGGACTGCTGTGAATTCCCAAATGAGAATCAGACTACTTACAAACTACAAATGTGAGTGGGAGAGAGAGACAAGGATCAGTACTCCCATGAATTCCCAATGAGAATCAGACCACTTACAGACTACAAATGAGAGTGGAAGAAAGAGACAAGGATCAGTGCTGCTGTGAATCACTCCATGAGAATCAGACCACTTACATCCTACAAATGAGAATAGAAGAGAGAGACAAGGATTAGAACTGTTGTGAATTCCCTAGTGAGAATCAGACCACTTACAGACTATAAATGAGAGTGGAAGGGAGAGAAAGGGATCAGGACTGCTCTGAACTTCCCAACAAGAATCAGACCACTTACTCTCTACAAATGAGGGTGGAAGAGAGAGACAGAGATCAGCACTAGACTGTGAATTCCCCAATGAGAATCAGACCACTTATAGACTACAAATGAGAGTGGAAGAGAGAGACAAGGATCAGCATTGCTGTCAATTCTCCAATGAGAATCAGACCACTTACCCTCTACAAATGAGAGTGGAAGAGAGAGACAAGGATCAGAACTGTTGTGAATTCCCCAATGAGAATCAGACCACTTACCCTCTATAAATGAGAGTGGGAGAGAGAGACAAGGATCAGCACTGCTGTTAATTCCTCAATGAGAATCAGACCACCTACCCTCTACAAATGAGAGTGGAAGAGGGGGAAAAGGATCAGCACTGCTCTGAATTTCCCAATGAGAACTGGACCACTTACAAACTACAAATGAGAGTGGAAGAGAGAGAAAAGGCTCAGAACTGCTGTGAATTTTTCCATGAGAATCTGGCCACTTACCTCCTACAAATGAGAGTGGAAGAGAGAGAAAAGGATTAGAACTGCTGTGAATTTTCCAATGAGAATCAGACCACTTACCTCCTACAAATGAGAGTGGAAGAGAGAGACAAGGATCAGAACTGTTGTGAATTCCCCAATGAGAATCAGACCACTTACCTCCTACAACAAGAGTGGAAGAGAAAGACAAGGATCAGCACTGCTGTGAATTCCTCAATGAGGGTCAGGCCACTTACCCTCTGCAAATGAGAGTGGAAGGGAGTGAAAAGGATCAGAACTGCTGTGAATTCCCTGATGAGAATCAGACTACTTACCAACTGCAAATGAGAGTGGAAGAGAGGGGCAAGGATTGACACTGCTGTGGATTCCCCAATGAGAGTCAGACCACCTACCCTCTACAAATGAAAAGCAGAAGAGAAAGACAAGGATCAGCACTGCTGTGAATTCCTCCACAATAATCAGACCACTCACAGACTACAAATGAGAGTGGAAGAAAGAGACAAGGATCAGCACTGCTGTGAATTCCCCAATGAGGATCAGACCACCTACCTCCTACAAATAAGAGTGGGAGAGAGAGATAAGGATCAGCACTGTTGTGAATTCCTCCATAAGGATCACACCACTTACCTTCTATAAATGAGAGCAGATGAGAGAGACAAGGATCAGAACTGCTGTGAATTCCCCAATGAGAATCAGACCACTTACAAACTACAAATGAGAGTGGAAGAGAGAGAAAAGGATCAGCACTGCTGTAAATTCTCCAATGTGAATCAGACCACTTACAAACTATAAATGAGAGTGGAAGAGAGAGACAAGGATCAGAACTGCTGTGAATTCCCCATGGAGAATCAGACCACTTACCCTCTACAAATGAGAGTGGAAGAGAGTGACAAGGATTAGCACTTCTGTGAATTCCCCAATGAGAATCAGACAACTCACATCCTGTAATAATGCATCATCATATACTATACTCTTAAAAATGAAAATCACTCCTACCTTAGTGTATGGAAACCATCCCTGGATCTTGTCAATCAATCTCCTTTGCTCTTTATCCCCAAATGGTGAGATTGAGCCATGTTTCCAAACAACAGTTGGTACTAGCTCACTGCAAATATAAGAAAGTTTGATTGTTAGTATCTATCATTTGAGCAATTTATCAAACTACCAACACCCACACCTGAATAGCATACTTGATATAGACCATTATGTTGGACTGCTGAGTGGTAACAAGTAACATCTGCATAGCTTCCTCATTCAAGACTGTTATAGTCTTCTCCATGAGAACCTGCCATCCATCTTTAGATTTGTCCATGTCTGAATAAAAAATATGGTCAATAGAACTACAGTAAATAAGGTGATTGTACATACTTTGTAGATGGGCACATTCTTTTGGAGGAAAAGTTTTGGATTTCAACATCTTCCATGCAGTGTTGTTTTTTAGCATCTTGTCTACATTCTCCTTGACCCTAGCTAGCAGTGCTTCTCGGGGTAGTTCCCTTTCATCTGGTTTGAGTCTACTATATGCTACTGCCTTCAGTGCATCACATTTTGTGAACACAACTACCACAGGTACTACAGTTGGACAGTTATTGGGGTAAGCAGATGTGGATAGATCATACCTACCACTTCCTGTATCACATTCACCGAAAAACTTTTCCTCCGCAGCCAACACAGCCCGGTGGTGCTGGTCCATTGGGATGCAATACCTATTTAGCAAGAAATGTTTTAGCGTATGACGGTTTTATCACATCTGTTTACCATATAGCATGGATCCGTTCCTTGAGGTAAACTGTCTTTGCGCGGTCGGTGACAAATTTTTTCACCTGGTCTAATTCCTTTGTGCTACCAGCCTCAAATCCTCCCGAGTCATGGAAGATAAAGCCTGGGTTACTTTTGAAGACCATCTCATGCTCGATGTTGTGGATACCACGCTTAAAATACATCAGGTGGATCTGGGATCCGAGACACATAATTCCAGCTGTTCTCACCTCCCTCGATTCTTCGATCTGTGCAGGATCAACCTGTTCGTACATTGTCAGTGTTGTGTGAGATTGAATTGAGCGAGAAAAAACCATACTATCTTGCCCTTCGCGTCAAAGATCAGCGGATCGTCCGTAGAGTTGCAGATTCGCTTGAGAATGGTCGTTTTGCCTGCATTGGGCCGACCAACAAGAAGAATCCTGAACTGTCCAAATTTATCTTTGAGTTCGTCCCCCTGCATAGTATCTGAGAGTTGCGCTGTGGGTGTTCGCTCGTGCTAAAAGCAGTTGAAAGACAACATGAATCAACAACGATGGTCAATTCGTTTCGAGTCCGACCCGGTCGACACCTAAGGCCAACTCGACTTGGTGTACTTTCAGGATGTGGTACTCAAGTCTCAAGAATGCGAGGCAGGTCGTATACTTTGCTGTGGGACGCGCAGATAATGCAGATCTACCATAAAGGATAGTAAATATTGAACGATTATATATAAAAAGAAATAGGCGGTATGCGCAAGGAGATGAGACGCGATCTTGTTATTCACATGGACGTCTGTATATGAATCTACGATACGTCTCGAGCCCGTACTTCAACCTATAGATGACTATTGTTCGGGGGATACTTGATGTCCACCGGAGTCTTAAAGCCTGGTGCAGAGGAGATGGTACGCTCTTTTTGCGTCAGTGTAATCATCAGTGAAACTGCGGAAAAGGAAGAGTCGTTACCAGGACCTTGACGGAAGAATCCACATACGAGAGGGTGTACCCAGAGATCGGGGACGAACGACACAGGTGTTCGGTATAAGAAGGCGAGGGGATAGGTCGATTCATCGATGGACCAAGGAGCTGATTTCATCGGGTGATAGTGATCCAGACTGGTAAAGAACAGTCGCGGTCCCGTGGCAAGTTTAATTGACCCAAACTAGGGACATTCTCCACACATCCTCCACAAATCTAGAACACCACGAAACGAAGTCAGACACGAACATGCACGGTCCAATAAACCAGTGCTACTTAACGCCGCCACCGAGAAAAAGAAACACAATTCGTTCGATTTCGATGTCCCCTTCCTACCCACCACGAAATATCTCAAAACGCATCATATCAGTCAATAAATCGATAGGTGCTGCGCACCTTCAAACCCGAATCACTCAGGGAGGGTCTATCACCGCTCACCCAAACACGAGGCGTACTATCTCCGAGTCCACGGTTCGCTCTGCATATTTCTCTGCCATCGTGCTGATCTAAATATTCACTCCCACAAGCGCAATATGCCAGAGACTGTTTTTCAGATGATCTGGTAACATGCCTCGTGTGGTGGCCTGTGATTTGGGACAGGAGTGACCTGGAATGCGAACATCCCCGCATCGGTCAGAACTAGCCGGTATAGTGTCAGACCTTAGAAACCGACGGTTTCCCGGCAATTACATAAAACAGAGGACTTATTCCACTTATTCCACTTCAGCACATATTGCAAACTCGACCTCCACTTCACCACGCATGATGTCCGCCACTGACAACAATGCTAGCTACAATCAACATTATCAACGCTCTAAACCGATTGAGAACACTCACTCGCTCCCCGTGCAAAAACTAGACGCATCTGACACAAGCCATATCACAACCCCTCGCATTTCACCAGGACGTCCATTGCGCCCAAGAGGATCCTGCCCTGACCACTTATCCAGCAGCTCTGGCCGTCCGTCCAGGAATGCCGCCGTCATTCTGCTCATACCATCAGCCAGCGCACTGTAACCACGTCTACGAACTTACTGTGTGTATATGTATCCAGGCGAGAGCGTATTCACACGGATCCGCTTCTCGCCGAGTTCGCATGCCATGCTCCGCGCCATTTGCAGCAACGCTGACTTAGATGTGTTGTACGACACCCAAGCTTGGTCCTACTCTCGTCTCAGTGTCTCGCATACCACACCATTGTGATCGTCGCTCACCCTGTTCGTGATACTGCCAGACATTGACGCAACCAATATGATACTTCCTCCGTGGCCAAATCGCTCCATCTGGCGACCAGCAGCTTGAGCAATGAATAACACCCCCGCGACGTTTACCTCCAGCACCTGTACTTGATCAGTCATCAGTTTTCTTCCCCAAATTGGTTTACTCACCTCCCTGAACCGATCCGCAGGGTACTTCAAACAGTCTACGGACGGTTTCAAGATCCCCGCGGCAGCGACACAAACGTCAAATCGCCCTTCCTTGTCACCGATCTCCTCTGTCTTCTTCCACAGTAATTCCTGATCTCTCACATCGGCACTAAAGTACTCCAACCTTGCTCCGTTTCCTAACTTGCTCACAAACTCTTGAGCCGCTTTGAATTGGTCAGAGGGCTCGTCCGGCAGATCAAAGCAATACACCACCCGTGCATTGGCATCTCGAGTCTGAGGCCTCTGTTGCCCCCAGACACGAGTCCAACACGGCCTGTGACTTCAATATTTTTGATACGAAGCATGAAAGCGGGGTCCTTCTTTGTTCTGACCGTTGCCTCGATATACCCAGGGGAGCGAGGGGTGATACCGACTGTCTACTATCAGGGGGATTGAGGAAGACGTCAATGTGTAAGACAGTCACTCACAACGATGCCATGGTGCACAGTCACTGGAGAGAAGGAGTCCGATCGATACATTTGGTTGGGATATAGGTTGACTGTGGACCGGGTGCCTTGGATAATAGTGAGCTCGCGAATTTGCAAGAAAAATAACTGCCATTTTTTTAATATCCTTGTTTATCGTCCCTAGAGTCGTAGCTCTTTGGTGGACGGTAGCCGGCGTTACATGCTTTATGTACGTAGGGTTCGTGGACTGTTTTTATACATATTACATTCAATCGAGAAGATGAAATTGGTTGGGTATTGTGGCTAGGTTTTGACCGTTTCGGTGTTTTGTTCGTGCAGGACTTTTGTTGGTACTGGCGTTGTTTGGTGCTTGGTGTGGTTCTTCATTTTGTCGGGGCCTGTGGAGTTTGGTAAGTGGTGAGCTTGAGTTGAGGGGGGGGTGACCGGGTGGGCATCATGAGACGATTTGCGTGGTGGTGTGTTGTGTGCCATGGATTGTTGCTAGTCCGGTTCTTTTGGGGGAGTTAGGTCTCCGAATGTAGTGCATAGTCTTTTTGTTCGTGTACATATTGCAGGAGTGGTTTGGCGCATTTGGGGTCGTTCAGTAATGTGTTGACGTTGTGCACCTTGTTGTGTAACGTTTCTCGTAGGCGTAGTCTGTGTTAGCAGTGAGCTGGGCATTCTATGATTGGAGATGAAATACTGTTTTGGGTTGTCTGCTGTAATGTGGGCAGATGCGGGCGAGGGAGATGGCAACGATGGGGGTTGGGGTAGTGGCCCCTGATGAGAGTTTTCACCCGCACAAAACCGCTGCCTGCCCCGCTCCCTTTACTTGTCATTGCGCATTTTGTGCATGGTATCGATCTTCGGAGAGGAGCGACGACGGACGTATCAAACAGGACAGCCTGGGCGCCTCTCCCTCGCACACAGACTTTGCACAATTGTCGGTCAACAATACTATGGAAGGTTAGAGCCACCTTCACCTTGAAAAAGAAGCATCTATGTGATCTTAGGGTGCTGAAAGTGTGTGGGCCGAGCCATGTGACAGACACGCTTCAACATGGGCAACATGCGGGCTCGTCTTTACTGTCCCTTTCACTACAGAATGAGCCAATCTCCCGAAGACCTTACAGGATTCATCATAACACCTGATAATCAATATTGTGCAACTGGAGGCTTTGGTGATGTCTACAAATGTATATACCGTCGAAATGGCAATGTCAAGGAGGTCAGAACATTCTCCTGGCCTCCCTCAATGTCCTGAACTTTTGACCCCAGGTTGCCGTGAAAACCTTTCGCTTCGAGTTTAGCGTGGAAGGCGAGGCCACAAATGAAAAACTCTCTAGGGTACATTTCACCTTCCCTTGACGGTTCAGTTCCCTGATTGACACACGGAAAGATGATCCGTCGGGAGCTTGGCATATGGAAACGGCTGGACCATCTCAACATCGTCCCGTTTCTGGGAACTGTTTCTGGGTTTGGTAGACTTGGAAACACATCTCTAGTCTCCTTATGGATGCCCCACGGGACCCTGCAAGACTTTATATCGAAGCAGGACGACACATTTGCAGTCGATTCTCGTCTCTACCTGGTAATTTCATGTAATCTTTGTTACTTCACGCCTGGAGCTGACATTTGGCTTCCTTAGCTACTCGATATCGCTAATGGACTACAGTACTGTGTGTGATTAACATACTTAACGATGCTGAATGAGTGACAGTGCATGTAGTGCATTCACAATCAATTATTCACGGTGATCTCTCCCCTGTGCGTTTGCGGATTGTATGTATTAGTTTGCTTTTGTGGCTGACTTTGGCAGAACAACGTGCTTCTCGACGAACATAACTATGCAAGACTGACTGACTTTGGTTATGCTTCCTTGACTGGAGAACAACCGCCAGAGGCTCCTGCATATCTCAATGCAACCACTGCACGACCTGGTACTTTGCGCTGGGCTGCGCCAGAGTCCCTTGGCTTGGATCCCGAAGAAACGCCCTATCGCACAATCAAGAGCGACATATTTTCTTTTGGGAATATTTCACTCCAAGTAATTACTCTTGTGGATTTAAGAGTCAACTCTGACTGTAGTATAGGTGCTATCTGGCAAGTTGCCATGGCCAAACATCTCGTCTGATGCAGGCATCGTACTTCAACTATCCAAAGGCTGTATGCCTCCCCGGCCACAGTCTCCCGCAATTGATGATCGACATTGGGAATTTATCGAACGTTGCTGGTCCCCGGTTCAAGATAGACCTGATGCTGAACGATTAGTAGACTCCATCACAAGTTTTCTTTATTCCACACGTCGTGTCGTCTCCATCGGAGAGGGTGGCGTAGGCAAAAGCGCTGTCGCCAGCCGCGTCGTACGGCCCCCCGAGGACCTTACAGAGTTCATCACAAATTGCAACGGTCAATGTTGTGCAACCGGGGGCTTCGGTGATGTCTACAAATGCATATACCGTCAAAATGGTGACATCAAGGAGGTCAAAAGAATGTTCTGACCTCCCTCAGTGTCCTGAGCTTTCTGCCCTAGGTTGCCGTGAAAACGTTTCGCTTCGAATTTACGATGGAGGACGAGGGCAGGAATGAAAAGTTTTATAGGGTACATTTCACCTTTCCTTGACAAATTCGGTTCGCTGATTGACCCTACGGAAAGATGATCCGTCGAGAGCTCGGTATATGGAAGCGGCTGGACCATCTCAACATCGTTCCGTTCCTTGGAACTGTTTCTGGGTTCGGTAGACTTGGAAACATATCTCTAGTCTCCCTATGGATGCCTAATGGGACTTTGCAAGACTTTATATCGAAGCAGGATGACACACTTGCAGTTGATTCTCGTCTCCACCTGGTAATTTCATGTAGTCTTTGTTACTTCACGCCTGGAGCTGACATTGGTGTTCTTAGCTGCTCAATATCGCTAATGGACTACAGTACTGTGTGTGATTAGCACTCTTAACGATGCTGAATGAGTGACAGTGCATGCATACAGTGCATTCACAATCAATTATTCACGGCGATCTCTCCCCTGTGAGTTTGTAGATTGTATATATACTGGTTGCTTTTGTGGCTGATACCGCTGCAGAACAACGTGCTCCTCGACAAACACAACAATGCAAGGCTGACCGACTTTGGCCATGCTTCCTCTGTCGGAGAACTACCAGAAGCTCTTGCATATCTCAATGCGACCACTGTACGACCTGGTACTTTGCACTGGGCCGCGCCAGAGTGTCTTGGCTTGAACCCCGGAGAAGCTCCCCACCGCACAGCTAAGAGCGACATATTTTCTTTTGGGAGTATTTCACTCCAAGTAACTATTCTTGTGGATTTACATAAGAATTGACTCTGATCATTGTACAGGTGCTGTCTGGCAGATTGCCATGGTCAAACATCCCGTCTGCAAGTATCATCATCCAATTATCCCAAGGTCGTAAGCCTCCCCGGCCGCAGTATCCTGCGATTGATGATCCCCATTGGAAATTTGTCGAACGCTGCTGGTCCCCGGTCCAAGATAGACCTGATGCTGAACAACTAATAACCTCCATCACAGGCTTTCTCTATCACCGCATACGTCATGTCGTCTTCATCGGAGAGGGTGGTGCAGGCAAAAGCTCCATCATCAACCTCGTCGCTGGTCGCGAACGTGCCGCGACATCTTCAGACTGTGCCCCATGCACGCACGGCTTTGATTCGTACGATGTGTTGATCGATGATGAAACGGTTTATAGGCTATGGGATACCCCCAGCCTGGATGAACCACGGATCTTCGGGATATTCAAGCGATCATTAGGGGAAAATGCTGTCAGGAGGTTTCTCCAGGAGAGATTTCGGCGCGGGGAGCTTGACCTCCTTGTTTTTTGTACCCGAGGAGACAGGGCTCTTCAGAGTATGTCAAAGGCTTACAAGATCTTTGGTGTCACAACTCGTCAGGTGGCGGTCCCAGTGGTAATTGCTATATCCCACCTGGAGCAGATGCAACCAACAATGGATATCTGGTGGGACCTTCATGAAAGGCAGCTCAGTGCACTGGGATTTGCATTTGACGGTCATGCGTGCATTACTTCCCTGCCATCCCATCATCGCAGAAGGGCGTCACAGGACGAAATTCGTTGCTTGATCTCCACAAAGTGCCGGAAAGAGGCTGGAGCCATGCCACCAGACGCGGAATATCTGCCCGCAGAGAGTCGTTGTGTGATATGTTGACGATATGCACAAAGTAGATGATGCGTCATTTCCCCCCACACCCATGACGATGCTGCACCCACGATACGAATAATTACTTATATTCCCCAGCCAGATAAGACCTATAAATACAATCCAAGCATTTAAACAATCGTCCTAAAGCGAGATCAACTGGTTCTTTGTACAACTATTTTTTTCGTTTTATCATCCAAAACAGGCTGAGGAAGGTGAGGTTCGTACACAGATAGATGCTTGTCAAACATAGGATTAGACACACAACTCCAAGCTCAGCTGCCATTGTGGGTCCTGCACTTGAAATTACAGCTTGGCGGTTTGGAGCACGTACTGCGACGAATTCTTCGACTTGACTTTATCAACGTCTGCAAGCGTGATGGGCTTGCATTCACATCCATGGTTGTACCCCAGTCTGTGAACGAACCCGTGTGCATTCAACGTGGAGCATGAAAAAAAGGCGAGACGCCACACACCTCGTTCGTCCGTCGACACCGCCCGGGATGAAAAATTCGGGACGACGTAGTAGGCTTACAACCGCCGCGCCTCCGAGACCGATGTTGTGCACGAGGCCGTATTTACCACGTTTATCAGTGGTATCAAAGAGCCCTGGCGCCCGCATTGGGCCAGCCCCTGTACATCCAATCAGTACCGAGAGCGCAGACGTCACACAGCCAGATGCATCGACTGACAATCACGGAGTTGCACTGTTCGTCATGGCTGAACCAGGGCGCACTGTGTTGAGAAGCTAGGAGGACGCACTGGTGATATAGAAATGCATGCCCAAACCCGTAGCACCGAGTGGATGCCCCTTGGCTTCAAGCCCACCACTGGGGTTCACGACGTACTTCCCACCGTACTGTCGGTGATGGGATGTACTTAGAGTTCTCGTGAGACGGAAATTGTGGGCCTCACAGTGTTGTCACCTCCCTCCACCAATCTGTGAGCTGCGTCCACGGCGCATAGTCCAAGCGCAGGGTACGTGATAAGCTAGCAAAGCATGTTACACGGTACCCAACACAACGAGCTCTACGAACCTCATTGGCAGCGAAGCAGTCGTGAAGCTCCACCACACCAACCTCATCTCGCCCGCATCCCGGTGCGAAACCCGCCTGCGAAAAAACTTTATCGGCGCATCGTTTCGACATACTGTACCCGGCTACGTCCATTGCACTCCCAGACTCAAACGTAGCGGAATTATCTGTCTCGAGCGCTTGCGCGACAATCTCAATGGCCTGGTTCTCGAGGTTGTGGACACGCACAAAATCCTCCGACGCAATGATACAGCATGCGGCACCGTCCTACGAAAAGGATATGCTTAGCGGTAGCCAACGGAGAACAGCAATTGAAACTTGCAGAGGTTGGACTGCACATGAACTTGGTCAGTTGGTTATTAATCTTTGGCGAATTTAACACCTGTTCTTCGGTCCACCCATTCCGGAATTGAGAATATGGATTATTGACCGAATGTCTATGGTTCTTCGAGGCTGTCGTACCCGTTCTTTCAGCAAGACGAATGCGGTGGGGACAGTCACAACGTCGAACGCAGACAGTACACACCTATCTTGGCAAGATGTGTGACATCAGCGCCATACTTGTCGCAATATTCTTGTCCTGCGTTGCCAAAAATCCTCGCAGAACCCGGGCCATGATTCATCCCCGTCTTCAAGTGTGCTTCCAACTCCTGCGTTTTGGTGCCAAACAGAATGGTCGGACTGGCACGGTCGGGAAAGTTAGTCCGTAGACTCCCGGCAGCCATCCGCTCAAACCCGAGCGCGAGTGCGCAGTCAACGAGTGACGATTTGACAGCATTATTGGCATTGAAGAGTGCGGTGCTCCCGGTGGAACAGTTATTGTTGACATTCGTGATTGGGATCCCGGTCATGCCAAGGTTGTAGAGAGCACGCTATGGGGGAGAGACTCGGGACATGCCAACGACCTGAGAACGAGGATGCGAAGCTGACCTGTCCGCTCGTCGAATCGCCATAACAGTAGCCGACGAAAGCAGTTTCGATTTCATCATAGGTGATGCCTCCAAGGTTTTATCATGCAAACGTAGCTTATAGGAACGAGAACAGTACTTACCTGCATCAAGCAACGCCTTTGTGGCGGCTTCGAGACCCATCTGACGGATGGTAGCACTTTAGCTGTATGAACGCGACCACAACTGAGCGCTCACGTCTTCCGTTGTTCGCAGCTGCCTGGGCTTCAGGGCCCATGATCACCATGCGAAACTGGGGTTAGCGACTTGGCCTCCAAGTTTGTTATCGAAACGGATACCTTGATGAATGCAGTACATCCACATCCAATGATGAACGTCCTTCGAATGGATTTTTTGTTTATCATCTTACACTAGCGATGAAGACAGCGTGGGACACAGAATCGAGCTTCGGTACATATTCTTATCCGAGTTCCTTATGGACATGTCTACTACGGTTGCACACTTCAATACAATGGTCCTCCACAAGCGCCCCTTTATCAGATACGTGCCGTGGTGACTTTCTTGTCCTGACACTGTGCGATTCCACGTTCGTAAACTGCCTGCGCTATAATCCGTGATTGTACCCGAGGTCAGGTCGAACTATAGATCACCACGCAGCCACTGCAGCCCATGCAAAGACGCATCTCGTTCTTCTATCATCACTGCCAGGCTTCAAATGAACTCACCGCGCAGCAAAACAACAACCACTGCGCCACCTAGACCAAGGTGTCGAACGAGGCCACAACTCCCTACACCCAGGACATCAAATGAATGGCATCCAGATTTTCCCAGCCTGCACAGGTCTGATAAGGAGAACAACTGGAGTTAAAAGCGTACATCCACGTAAATTGGCACTCGGGGTCATGACTGCACCAGTGAGAGAATACACAAAGTGTGCCTGACCTGCTTGTGATAAAAGAGTGCATGCCTACGTCAGTTGCGCCGATTAAATGGCCTCTTGCCTCACGGTAACCGCATTGATAACGTATTTTCCACCATACTGCTACGAAGTATGACACGTGAGCCCGGAGGAAAAGAAACACAAGGCTTACGGTATTATCGCCGTCCCCCACAAGTTCGTGGTTCGCTTCTGGAGCGTGGTGTCCCAAAGCCGAATGTGTGACAAGCGAGTCAAAGAGGGAGGTGCCTAGATCGTCTGTATCGAGTATGTGTACAATGATTTCGAAGGCTTGATTCTCGTGCTTCTGAGGGTGTACACCGCATAATGCCTTTCCGGCATTGTCAAACACCCACGGAGCCAGGTTGAAACCCTCCCGCCAAGGTTTTTGAAGTCGAGTAGAGTTCTGTGCCCAGGGTGGTCTGCAAAGTTGATTGATAGAATTTCTGGAACCATCTGTTGTTTAAGTGCAAGAGCACGATACCTTGACTACAATGAATGGGGTGCTCTGGTGAAACAGTTGTTGTCAACAATTCGTTATTAAATGCTGGCCATGCTAACAACGTAGCTCTGGGCAAGAAAACTGGTTCTCATCAGGCTGGCAATGGAAAAGCCCGTGTGACCGCTCGCTAAATTTCAAGGTTGTGCTCATGATAAACCGAAAGCAGGCTGGTGCTAGCATGATACGCCCTCCCGCATCCAGCAGTGCCTTTGGGAAGAAAACTCGCTTCTTCAATCGTTCTCTCACCCCTAAGCTGCAGAGCCCACGGTGATAAGCTTCCAGATGAAAAAAGGGTGATGTACCTTGACGAGCCTGTTAGCCGATGATAAACCTTTGGCGAAACTTGGTGGAAGAAGGCAAGTTTTATCCATGAGATGGGCATGTGACACTTTGCCGTGCTTGATGAAGACCATCTTTCATTCCCATATGGTGTCATCATGATAACAAGCACTCTTGTTGCTGATTAACCGATTGGGCTACTCAGATGTGTCCGCTGGCTTTGCCTCCGGCTCATCTGTGTTTGCATCACTGAACAAATACACAATCAACCTCCGTACGACCTGAATGGGAATCAGCCACTGCCTCGCCGGCTTTCGCTCCGACCTACCTCCACGTTTACACTGTTCCCAATTAATCGATATTTGGACTTGACAGACACACCTGATGGCCATATGAAGTCAGCTGAAGGTGTGTCTGTTCCAGTAAAATGGAAGATTCGGAGAAGCTCCGTCGGTGTGAAATAACGGAGATCAAGACTGTCCAACATTCGCACGGCGTTCTCTTTGCCGTTGGCATGCTCGCTTAAAAATGAGCCAAAAACCTGCGTGGTCTGGAATTGGATAAGCGAGATCGGAAAGATAAGATCAGAACGACACACGTCGAGGTCTTCACTCATTTGGAGAATGGAACCTGCGCGCTCCACAAGTTGAGTGTACCCTTGATGCGTTTGTTGGTCTAGTTGGCTCAAATGCACAAGACCGCCATAGATCCTGCGTACCTCTTGTGAAACAGCAAGTTCTGGTACTAGACGGCAGCACGATATCAAACAAGCGGCCCCACTTGGTCAGGACGCGGTCTGGGATTCTAAACTGAGCAAGTGTCTCTTCATCCATCGTGAGATCTAAATACTGCCTGAGGTCCGGTGTGTGCGGTGTTCGTTGGGCTTCGTGATGGTGTGGAGGGATATAATCAAGTATATGATCCGAGTTTGTTGACTCAGGACCCACAAACTTGAGCGGAGAGAGCTTCGCAAGGAGATAGTAACGCAACCGCGAGTTTGGAATGCCGAACTGAATAGGACTTAAAGCAAACTCTGCAGTGACATATCCGAGCTTTTGCAGAGTAGATACGAGATGGTTCCGTGTTACAGATTCCTTTTGCGCATGGCTTCAAAAACAAGGAAAGAGTCTGGCGTCTGCAGCGTACACGTACTCGGAAACCTGCTACGTTCTCTACCAATAAGTAGTGTGGATGTGTGTTGTGCGCTGATAATTCAGGCAAGACGTTGTCTATGAGGTGCAGGAAAGACTGTGCGCGCGGATCGTCTGGCCCTTTCGCCAGTGGGTTCAGTACAGTGTACGGCTGGCACGACGGCGACAGAAGCCAGAGGTAGGCCCTCAACGAAGAAAGGTCCGTCGCAGAGAGGGTTGTAATGTCTGTCTGCGTTCTACATCAGGCCGGGGCATGCACCGACGTCGGCAGACAAAGTCACCTTGTGAACAATATCCGTCCCAAAGTTTGTGCCGTACACTTTACATGCGGTCTGATCCCAATCGTAAGCGGCGACGACGGTCGCGCCGGGGACACCGCTACGACGGAGTGCGAGATGGAGACCTCCTACAGAAGC
>JBBPKO010000159.1:19222-36714 GCA_038089295.1 Xerocomus amazonicus
TTGAAGGTCAATAGAGAAAGTGCGATCTACCGACAAGAAATTGACCCATCCCACTGTAAAATTCGATCGCGCGCACCGTTCTTTGCGAATCGCACATAGCAACAACCTGATTGACTCGCCTGTCCAATCATCGCTGGTATTATGTCAGTCCGGCCTCGTTCCTCGAGACAACAAGGCAGAGCTGTTTCAACCAGGATATTTTTCTTCTTCTCCTCGAGCACCCAACATCATCTCCAGGCCGTGTCAGCAGCACCATGGATCCCCGCGCGCATCCAGACCCCGCCGAATCCAGACCATCCCCGGCCCTGTCCCCTTCACCGGTCATCACCCCGACAAAATCGCACTCTAGGGCTCTGCTCACAGACCTGGCCGGATGGCCGTCTTATTCGGATATGCGTTCCCAAGTCCCTGGCGCCAAGAATGTTGCCGGCCCCCATCAGCCTGGCACCCTCACGAGGTGCGCTAAGCTCGCCTCCTCTATCATGACAAGCTGATCCAACCGGTACGGAATAGCGTCACGTCTTCCAAGATGGCCCCTACACCGACAGGTGCATATCAACACCCGAGTCATCTCCCCACACCACAAAGGTATGCCCCGATACATCCCTGTTGGTGCATCTCTCTCGTTTGCGCTCTTTTTTTTTTCACTACCTTTTTGTGTGCATGGTTAACACGACGACGCTTTTCATGACAGCCCCGGAAACATCGCGCCTTATCTTCTTACGAGAACACCCACGTATGCGCAAAAGTGCGTCCGTCGTCTCCCGCATTAGGGGTTTCCTTCTTGTCGCTCCCCCCCCCCCCCCCCCAGCAACAGTCTACAGCCCGAACATCAGCCGGATATGCCGCCGAGAGAGTTTCAATCCCATGCGTACGCTTGCTAGCTGTGGTTGTACTGCCTGTCTCACGCGCGTCATCGTAGGTCTTCCTCTTCTGCATCGCTTCGATCCCATTCTATTCCAACACCAGAATCTAGGTATGTAGGGTCAGACGGATTGCCGTTTGATGCTCACGCGTACGTAGCCCGCTCATAGCACGGACCCGCAGTGGCCCATCACATGTTCAGCCCGGACGTACCGATGGTCACGATGAGTGAGCTGACTCTTCGCAAGTTAGCTTTTATTCACACTCCTTACTAAATTACAGCAGTACTGGCTCTGTGACCCCAAGCAAAAAGGGAGACGTACGATCGTTGTATGTAAAGGTGCATATTCAACGTTCATGATCAGCAAGCTCATGTTATTCTATAGGGCATCGACACCACCACGTACGCCATCACGCCAAGCATCAACACGTCCCCTAACGCCTGTGTTACAATCCCGTCCCACCACGCCCTCACAGTTGCAATCGACCGCATCCCATCCCGATAACCTAGCTTCCATGGGCCCAACATCGCAAAAAGTAAAAGAGGAATTTGGGGATGATACTGCCCGCATCGCTAAACAGTTGAGCAACACGGCTCGAGCAACCGACTCGCACCAGTCTGATTACTCTAAAAGGATTGCACGTTTCGCGCCGTCCAGTAGCACCGGTAAAGGTGGCGCAGCGCCCGCTCCCGATTCGGGGGGTAAAGACGGGTCCTTGTTATGGTCATCTGGGTACATAAGCGCGATAGATAGTCCTATCAAGGGCAAACGAACTGCCTTGTTCCAGGAGACATCAGAAGAAAGCTTTGAAGAGAGCTTGATGGCTGGTGGGTATGGGAACTATGTGAGTTACATGGTTCTTTCCTCTGTCCATCACTTGTAGCATCCCCGTGCCATGAGGCTGAGCTTGACCTAGTAAACTGACACGACTCTGTCCCCGATCGTGCACAGGGATCTGATAGGCCTTTGTGGAAGCTTGACGGGGAGGGCGAAGCACCTAATCAAGCTGGGGATGCAATGAGAGAGGGGAAACTCGTTGATTCTGGGTTGCCTTCGACCGAAGAGGAGAAGCGGAAGAAAGCCAGGTTGGCTGCGTTCTGTAACCGGCCGCGGGTGTTGTCCTCGATCGCTCGGTTAATGCCTGTCGAGGTGGAGGGTTGTGGCAAGGTGCTTATGAAGGTCGACCATTCAGAACCACAGATACCACCCAAGCCCACTCCAAAAGCCAAACGATCCCGCAAACGGAAAAAGACGTCAGTGGATGCGAAACATGAAACGGACAGGAATGGTGTTTTGGTTCCGGAACCCCACGTAGCTGATAGGCCGAACTGGCCGGATATGGAGTTTCCATGGCGGTCCCGCATGGTGACGGCGGATGGGCTTTCAAGTACGGAACGGGAAGAACGTCTTCGATACATTTCGAGCTTTCTCGATAGGGAATCTGATGAAGAAGAAGAATGGCACTCTTCGTCAGGCTGTCGTAGCCCGGATGAGCGGCCGTCACAAAGCCCTCGATCAAGCGGGGACAAGACGATTCCACTTCTTACCCCCCGTCGTGGCTCGACAGTTTCTGCCATTCCTATTGACCCTGCTGATGCGAGGGTCGCTTTACTGTGCAAGAGGTCTATACGAGCCGTGCAGCTGCGGCTTCTACGGCGTCGAAATAATGATCACAATGTTGACGGCGATGACGACGAAGTGCTGTGTGTCTGTCAAGGGCGAGATGATGGCCGCCCACTTGTGCAATGTGATGCCTGTCGGAGGTGGTATCACCTGGAATGTATCGGGATCCAGAGTACGTCGGAACTAGGGCGGGAGGAGGATCCTTGGTTCTGTGCCGACTGTGTTGAGGTGAAGACGCCGCCGCCGGTTGGTATACAATTGGAGCCGACGCTGGTACCGACTGTGGATGGAGAGGAGGAGGACGTGTACGACCCACCGTTTCTGAATGCGGGGCTGCATCCATCGCCTGCAACGCCTTGGACGAGGGCAGCGCGAGTGCCAACGACGCCTCCGCGAATGCAGCATGTGGTACATGCGGTTTCAGGATCTTCATGGGATGAGCCGCCGTCTTCGTCGTCGCGTGGGAATCCGCGCACGCCGAGTGCCTCGGCATTCGGAGATACGGTGCGAGTGTATGGAACCACGCCGGGTCGTTCTGTGGAGGGGCTGTTGTCAACGAGCGATGAGACAGTGTTTGATCCCACGTCAACGCCATCGAGGGGGATCATGTTTGGGCTGCCGTTCACGACGCCCAAGGATGGGAGATGGGGTATGGGCTCGTTACCCGGTGGACACGAACTGTTTCACACACCGCAACGTCCCGGGGATGGTGCTACGGCATATGTGCGGTACGGCGGGTACCACGACAGGGTCGGGCAAAGTCCGGAAGAAGGGTCGTCGGAAGGGGTGTTTCGGGCGACGGGAGGGAATAATGTTACGCCAGTGGAACGAGATACGCTGAAACGGATGCAGGTGTTGGAGTCGCCACTGGGTACGAAGAGGTCGAGACGGACGGTTCGTTCTTCATAGAGCACACGACGGATGCGAGGACGGTGATTGGTTAATTTGGAATTGCGTAATTAGACTGATAGGAATTGCCTGGAGGCAATCAGTCGTCGGTTAACGCGCACAGCCATTGACAAGATGGGTGTTGATATGCCGTGGGAGGTGATCGAGAGTCCATCGATATGGTGGTAAAGGGTCGCGCGATTAAGCGTTGACACGGTGGTATCACACGAGCCGTTGTTTAGCCCGGTCATTCTCCAGGAAGCGTTTGGAGCGTCGGGAACCGCATCAAGAGAAGATTGAAATGCCCACATGCTGAAACACCTGAAAGGTTTGTGCGAATGATTGTACCAAAAGGCTGAGCACAAGGGATGCATTCAGGGACGGCGGGGCGGGTGATGACGGGTACAATAAAAGGAAAGACGGACGAGCGCTCCGCGGAGAGTAGAATGTAAAAACGACTGTTTTCTTGTTCTGATTGTGAGGTGAAGTGGACACGAATGCGGAGGGAGATCATACATACAATACGTAACGTAAGACGACAGACTGTCGCCGTTGTTTTCCCATGGTGGAATCAGTTTGATACTTATAACAACCGGTTGAAAAGGCAAAGGGAACCTGAACCAACCCTCTCTCGCTCTTCACATGTCTCTCATCGCCTCTCTCGCACACAAGTCACATCACGTCCCCTCATGTACGTCTCCCCTTCCTTCCCTTCCTCCTCCCCCCATTCACCCTCCCACAGGTTCGTCACGCCCCACGCGCGCACAGCGCACACGTCTTTCCCCGTCCACGACTCCCCGTCCTAACGAACACCTGGCCGTGCTTCTCCCCAAGAATCTCTGGAAGGTGTGCATGCCAGTCCACTTTGGCACGCGTCACCGCTCACCAACGTCTAGCCCGATGCACTCGCCACTACCTGCGACAACTTCTATTGTCGCGTCAGGTTTTCCGTTCTCGAACGTCGCCATGTGCGTTTGCTGTATGTCATTGCTCACCCAAGCTGACTTGCCGTACAGCACTGCAGAAAGTGCGGTGGTGTGTTTTGCCACAGATGCACCTCCAAGCTGACGCATCTGCTGGACGTGTCCAACCTTGATTTCCTGCATCCACCGCGTTGTGTTCCCATTTCCGCGTTCGATAGCCCTACGTCACCCGTCAGCCTGGAGAGGGTCTGTGACGAGTGTTGGGATCAGATTCATGGCTCACCACGCACCCCTGAGACTCGACCATCCACTCCTATGTTGACCACCTCACCGTCTTCTACTGCCTCTTCATCTCCGACGTCCTCCATTTGTGCTTCTCCGGTCGAACAATCGACCCTCTCCGCCAGGGGCATCCGTCTTAACCGGAGTAATTCCCAACTTAGTACAAGGCTGCTTCCTTTTCCCTCCGTCGCCATCTCCCCAGACCTAGGCCCGTCCGAACCTTCTCTCGGCGAATTGGACGCTTACCCTTTGTGTCGTTCGAGTGTCATCTGCAAAGCTACCGGCGGTGGCCGATGGCAGCCAAAAAACTCTCCTCCACGAATCGGCCTTCGCATTCCAGGTTGCAAAGCACCTTACGAACTCGAGATGGAGCGTGAGGATGCTGAGGAACGCCGTCGCCGTATTAACCCCATCGTCAGGGATGGAGGTCCGTCTTGCTTGCTCTTCGTCTCCATGCCCACTCACTATCATCTACAGCATTCCAATATCGTTTTCGGCAGGATCAAAATCCGCCCGTAATGATGTGTCAAACTCCTAGCCGGTTGTCTACATTCTGATTTCTGTTTGTGGTTTTTTTTTTTTTTTTTGTTTGCTCTCTTTTTACTCTGTTAAACTTTATTAGCTTTGTTGTACGTCTCCGTTGTCCATACCCGCCCGCGATCCCTTTTTTGATACCCTATATTACATGCCTCGTATGCGTTACCATATGCCGTTGCTATGACTGCTAACCTAGTGTTGTGACTACCTTAGTGTGTTTCTAGAGCTTCGCGTGTATATCTCATCTACATTACATACATTTTTGTCATACACCATCCCCTTGTGGGAGTCTTGTCGCACCGGTCCTTATGACTTCGTTCGATATTGCCCAAGAAATACGCGCCATATTCCCCAGTTCAGATGAACTGATTGTTCAATACATTGCTGGATACCTGGTCGACGATGCTGGCGAAGACGAAGACGTCCTGCAAGTTGCCAACGACATCCTCACCTCCCTCGGACAAGATCGTCCAGACGATGTACGCAGGCTGATGGCCCGTCTCAGGGACCTCCTCTCCGAGCAGCTCGCCGCGCGCGCTCGAACCTCTACCCGTCCAAAACTAAAGCAGCTCGACAAGGTCGTCGATCTCAGCAAGGTCGGCGCCGTATCAACCACGATCGGCCTCGGAGAAGGCGTCGACCTCGAGAGCATCAACAAGGGAAAGTGAGTGCGCCCCGTCTCTCATGTCGATGTGTCTTGGCCTGGTGATATCAACGTCGTCGCGTGTGTCGCGTGTATTGCGTATAGGACATCCCGCGTCGACGTCAAGAAACTAGAAAAGCAAGAAGCCAAGCTCAAGGTGCGTAGGTATTTTGGAGTGGGCCCAAGGCAGCGCTGATACGTTGGCATAGGCCAAGATCGAGAAACGCGCGCGCAGGGATCTATACGAAGGGTCCAAGTTACTCGATCAGCATCGCAAGCAGGTAAGGCCCCCTCCGTCCAGCGATCAAAACATTCACCCCGTGAAAACGTAAACGTGCAGCAAAATTACGAGGACATGTTTATGAAGGTGAGACCATCTCCCATCCTCTCTCCTTCCGATCGTCACACGACATTAGATCAACCCCATCGAAGCTGCTGCCGCTGCAAAGAACAAGAGCAAGGACATCCACCTTCCGTCCATCGACGTCAACTTTGCTTCCAATCGCATCTTGTACGCTCGCGTTTGGTTGGCATTCCGTGTTCTGACTTGTCATCCTAGATCGGGTGCAAGTCTTACCCTCGCGTATGGTCGTCGCTATGGTCTGATTGGCCGAAACGGTGAGCGTCTCTCCAGGTGAACCACGACGCATGTTTCATGACGCAAGCTCACCAGGTGTCGGAAAGTCGACCCTGCTTCGACACATCGCCATGCGTGAACTGCCGATCCCAGCACACATCACGATTCTGTTCGTCGAGCAAGAAGTACGTTATAGCCAACGTACCCGCACTCGCGAGGGATTCATCACACGCAGATCATAGGCGACGACACCACCGCCCTCGACTCCGTCCTGAAAGCAGACGTTTGGAGAGACCATCTACTCAAAGAAGAGGCGCTCCTCAATGCCAAGCTCACAGAGCTTGAAGGAGAGGGGGACGACAAGCGGTTCGAGGATGCGAGGGAAGAAGCTGCGACGAGGCTCGCCGAGGTACACGCCCGGTTGAGCGACATGGATGCCGAGAGCGGTCCTTCTCGAGCCGCGGCGCTTCTAGCGGGTGCGTCCAGCGGGGGTGATGCAGTGAGTGGACTGACGCGATGAGATTTTGGTGACAGGCCTCGGCTTTTCCGAGGCTGATCAGGGGAAACCAACCAAGTCGTTTTCGGGTGGTTGGCGGTGGGTTGTCTTGATCGTCATCTGGGAACAGCGCGTCGGACTGAGTACGTGTTCAGCATGCGTCTAGCGCTTGCTCGAGCACTCTTCGTCAAGGTATATCACTTCCAAAAAGCCTTTTCTTCGTAGCCTGGGCCGACTCACGACCTGATAGCCATCTCTGCTGTTGCTCGACGAACCATCTAATCATATCGATCTGAATGCTTTGGCATGGCTCGAAGACTATCTCCAAACCTGGTCAGGAACCTTGCTGGTCGTATCACACGATCGTGCATTCTTGTGCGTTTGCTGTGATCAGGCAGGTGTTGACCTGTCAACTGACATTGGCCGTAGAGATGCTGTTGCGACCGACATCATCCATCAACATTCCGCGCGCCTCGATTATTACAAAGGGTATGTGGTCATACATCAGATGAGCTACCCTCGACTCGCTCACCTGGCGCAGCAACTTTACCCAGTTCTACTCTACCAAGTCGGAACGTGACCGCAACATGCGAAGAGAGTATGAAGCACAGATGGAATACCGAAAACACTTGCAGGCCTTTATTGATCGGTGGAGATACAACGCGAACCGAGGTGGGTCAATGCGTTTATCGTCGAGCGTGAGGATTGACATGACAGTCGGATTCAGCCGCGCAGGCACAGGCGAGAATCAAAATTCTAGAAAAGGTCTGTCTAATTTGGATTTCAGGCCGTTGGATGTAGATACAGTACATACATTCACAGCTGCCAGACCTGGAGCCACCGGAGGAAGATGAAACGGAAACATTCAAGTCCGTGACGCTTGTCGGTCGCATATTGTTCCTGTACTAAGACCACGCGCAATGCAGACTTCCAGACACTGAAAAGATACCGCCGCCGTTGCTGCAATTGTCCAACGTCAACTTTGGGTATAGCTCTGATCAGATCCTTCTCAAGAATGTAGACATTGACGTTGGGCTCGATTCTCGCATCGCGGTGGTAGGTCCCAATGGAGCAGGCAAGTCGACGCTGTAGGTACTTTAACATTTGGCTCCATGTTGAATTGGTTGATGGGCATGTTTTAGTATCAAGTTGCTCATTGGGGAACTGAGACCTCTCAGTGGCGATTTGAACAGGAACGGTCGACTACGAATGTAAGCGTCCACGTTGCCCTACTGACCGCCGCGCTGAACGCTCGGTCCAGCGGCTACTTTGCTCAACACCATGTTGACACGCTCAACCCAACAATGTCGCCCGTCCAATTCCTCGCATCCAAATTTCCGGGAAAGACCGAACAAGAATACAGAAACCACCTGGGCAATTTCCAGATTAGCGGCATGACAGGGTAAGGCGGATTACCACGCGTTGATTGAGTTTTTGGACACTGCGTGCGCAGATTGCAGTTGATTGGTACGCTCTCGGGAGGTCAGAAATCGCGCGTGGCGTTTGCGGCCTTGTCGTTGATGAACCCACACATTTTGTTGCTCGACGAACCGACAAACCATCTCGATATCGAGGTACGCGTCTGTTGGTTGTGCAGAGAACTGACGGATAGACGTGTTGGCGCGGATAGGGTCTGGATGCGTTGATGGCTGCGCTGAATTCGTGGAACGGTGGTGTGGTTATTATCTCGCACGACGAGCGATTCATCACGAGCGTTGCCAAAGAGGTCGGAAGACGGCTTGTTTCTTCTGGAACCGGTGCGCTAATGTAGGATTGGATCTAGTTATGGGTATGTGCGGATGCGACGGTGACCAAGTTCAAGGGGGACGTCCAGGCGTACAAGGTGAGTCGCGTGCAGGCGTGGTAGGTTTGCGTATGATGGCAATTTTTTAAACAGAGTCTGATCGTGAGCAACATTAAAACGCGGCCATGAACGTCGACGGTCGTGTTGGCTACGACGTTGGAGTCCTGCTTGTCGTGCTCCACTCCCCTGTTGTTGCGATCGACAACGAAAGTTGTCCTTTCGTCTCGCTGTACAATACCCCGTAGTACGAGCAATCCTTCGTGACACCAATGAAAGGTATCTCTTTGAAAATAAGTCTTGTATTGAACGAAGGCACGTTTAGTGATACATAGCGAGAACAGAAAAACTTGGCAACTCAGTACGAACAACGATAACGAGGTCCGACGAAAGTTTACTTCAGAAGAGCTAGACACTATGCATCGAAAAGTGATCTTGACGTTGACACCCACTGTTTTTCTTCTCTTTTTTTTTTTTTGAAAAGTCCCAACGGTAGACAAAGCTGGGCCGTTTTTTTCGCTTTGCATGACCGAATACCGAGGGGAAGCCAAGATCTCGGCGAGCCTGAGATGAGGGTACTACGTCTATGGCGGATGTGAGGTGATGCTCAAGACGCGTCGTGACTGTTCCGGATGTACCATCCCGAGATAGGCGACAGTGGTGACATTCAAAGATGAGTTTCGAGTGGGGACGAGGACTTCATCCGGGCTGGCCTTGACTCGGCAGCGACATGTAGTTTTGCTTTGGCGCGATGGTGTCAACTGTCAACTGCAGAAAAGTTGTATGCAGTTTGAAAGAAAAGCTCACTATTGCACAACAAGTTACCATGGACCCGCTCTCGCTCCACCCGGGAAAGCCAAGCGGCCGTCTTGATGATAGTCCTAGCTCATCGGTGTTCGATCTTCCCGTCCAGCCCACAAATCCCAGTCTTCAGCCACGGACGACTCAAGGAGGCAACAGCGACAAGCCGAGGACCTTCGCACCGGGCGCCTCTCCCAAGATCACGGTGATATCGGGTGGTTCTGGCGGAAACGCCATCTGCACCGCGTTCGACAATGCATGCTTTGTCCTCCCAGTTTCGGACGACGGGGGTTCGTCCAGCGAGATCATTCGCGTTCTTGGCGGCCCCTCTATAGGTGCGCCTCACCGCGTCGTGTTCTTCCAACCGAACAATCCTTCTCGAGGGACCACTGACACCGAGCGTACAAAGGCGACATCCGTTCCAGACTGGTTCGTTTGATACCACCGGCGCCACAGAACGCGCCCCTCGGAGCCGTGCGCGCACTCCTGTCGTACAGACTACCTGCGAACGTGTCCGAGCGCGAAGCGCGTGAAGAGTGGAGAGATATCATCGAAGGGCACAGTCCTCTCTGGTCGGGGATTCCCAACGACCGCAAGGAGACTATCCGAGGTCCGGTTGTTTTGGCCGCTTCGTGCGCCGCCGTATGAGTGAACGGTATGCGTCGAACTCACCGACTGTTTTCGTAGGATTCCTCGTCTATTTTGAGAACGAGGTGCTCAAACGTGCTCACAAGAACTTTTCCTTCCTGAATGGAAGGTGAATTCTGATCATGAGCCAAGACAGGGTGGCGTCGTCGTTAACGATCTCGTTCTTGCTAGCATCGGGAATTACTTTATTTCTGGCGCACAAACATTCTTCCGGTCCTTGCCATCCGCTATATTCCTGTTCGCATCTATCACCAACAGTCAGGTATGTCTCGCCTTGGGAACGTGACTCCGCCATGGTTGACACGCGTATGTGAAGGCGAATATTCTACCGGTGATAGTTACCAACCACACAGTGACTATTGCTGCGGAGCTAGTGAGTTTCATGCTTGAAGGGTATCGCTAAGCCGTGGAAGCGTTTCACATTAGGAAAACGGCACCAGGCTCGTTGGACAATGTGAGATATCCCATCCCGTGAATCCTTGGTCATCATTCCAGGAAGCCAGCCCTGAGATGGAGCCATTTTCCCCCACGGACGGCATGGGTGAATGCATTCCCTATAGTTCTAATATTATGTACAGTCAAACGGACAAGGAATGCGGCTACGAGCCATTGCACGCCAAGATATACAGTGGGTAGATCACCCGATGGATCTCATGGGTTTGGAACCATAGCACCTCGAGATAGGGTTGTATTACATCAATGCGTACGGCCATGAGGTACATCCCACACCGAACCCCGACTTCATCAAGGCAATTGGAACCTCCGAGGCCTTGATATACTCGTGTGGTTCGCTTTGGACAAGGTATGTCCGAAATTTAATCAATCATTGGGGTTTGAACGACACATGGTGGTAATTAGTATCATCCCTTGCTTGGCTCTTCGAGGAGTAGCGTTTGCGATCGTGAGATCTGGACCCATGCGAGCCAAAATTCTTCTACGTGAGCACGGCTGCGCTTCCGAGATCCGTATATGTTGTTTTCCTGATTTCAGACAGTAAATGGAAAAAATGACAGAGAAACGCATGATTACACCGCCCTAGACTATGTCAAGTTGAGTTCATGACTAAGGGTCAGTGCAAGGGTGTGGCCCGTCAATCTCACGCTCCTCCCGTAGGACTATTGCGGGCGTCCTCAATTCCAATTACCAGAAGCCGTCGTTTGGCCTTGGGAACGCGAGTACAATTTACCCAATTTCAGCATTCATTACGCATCTTGTCTGGCTAGAGGGGACGCTTATTGAGGTGGACGTCACGGCTTTAGCTGTCAGTTCGGATACCATTTTTTTTGACTGTCATCGTCTTACGTTGCCTTTTCTTGCAGGCATTGGGTGTCAAATGTACCATGGTCAGGGGTAGTGGCGATGTGAATGGGGATCAGGGTCCACGGTATGATGCTGATGTAGTTAGAAACGCGCTTGGACAGATCATGGCATAATTCACTTTTTTTCCTTGGTTACGGGACACAGTGCTTTTCTCCCGTGAACCTTTGGTCTAAAGTAGTCAAATTGGTTTGAGAAATGCGGCGCATGCCTTCAGCCCGTTGCCTCTGGGCGTGTGGATGTGGACTGGTTATGTAGTTCCAGGGTCATCAATATTCTGTGCTAGCGAGACCAGTCCGTGACAGCAGAGAGGCAGTCCGAGCTTATCTTGCTCCATCGTCCTCTCCAGGGTCCCGTCGCGTTCCCATTCATCCGCTCGGTCCGACAAGGTTTGATTAGAATCTTATCTCTACAGCGTGGTTCCACAGACAGCGTAATCCAAAATGTGTTCATCTTCGCGAGTGAATAATTTTGAGCCCGTCGGCTATCATTCGAAATAATGAACTGCAGAAATGTTTTTGTATATTCTTTTAATTTTGTTGAGACTCCGCGGAGACAAAATCGACACTCCGCTCATTTGCCGTTTTTGAGACTGACATGTGTGCCGCAGCAGCCACCCGGCTGTTTTCACCAGTTTCTCTTCCTAAACGTTGTGGTACTCATTCTCTAGCAAATTTACATAGACAGACTCCGTTACAGGACCTCATTCTCGCCCTGCAAGGCTGTAAGGTTGGATTTTTGATCTTCAAATTCACTGGGCGCATCTCTTATGCGTTCATGAATGCTACCGAGCGCCTTGCACAAAATGGGGATAGCAGTGCGTGAGCCATGGGAAACGGCCCCCACGAAGGGTTTGAATGACGAGACGAGCGAGGGATCACCTCACTCGCACGGAGAGTCCACTTGCCGCACTGTCTCGGACTCGAGTCCCATCCCAGCCATCAGCGTGCTCCATTCTCGGCTCTTGCACTGAGCTACACGTTGCCAAGGGTCACACAAAGAGCTATCCCTCAAATTGACCATGAATCATTTTCTGGCTCCATCTCCACGCGGAGGAGGTACGGGTCATGATCCAGAAACTCGACCATTGTAAACGAGCTTCGATGTCGCGTGTGGCTCATGAGGTTTTATGTAGACGTCAATAGACATTTCGTGCACGGCTCCAAGCTGATCCCAAGCACGGACGGCTGCCTTCCCTCTCATGTTTGTCCGCCACCGAATCACCGTTACACACCCGATTTCGAGAGTGAGAGTGACGGGGAGACGTCAGGGTCTTGTACGACACCAGACCCTCACACGATCACCCCGCCCGTCATCGTCACGTCCGTGAGTTGTTCTTATCCGAGTGGGCGTCTGAACGGACTTTGACCGCCGCGCTTCTCCCCAAGGCCGACGGCGAAGAACCCGTTCTGAAGAGCCTCGACCATCGACCCGGTCCCAGTCCCCGCGTACGGTTTCGGTCTCGTGTGCGGATATCGGCCGGTCGTCACCGACGACGCTCGCATGGGTCTGCCGCCTCTGGCTCGCCTTCCTCTTCGATCTCGGCACCGTTACGGACCCATTATACGGGGAACAAAGGATGGGGTCCGCTAGGGACGAGAGTGAGCAACCAGAAGTTGCGAACTGCACCGAACCCCCTCCGGCGAGAGGACTTTGATGCGAACATCGTAAAGGGGACGGGGATCGGGGACGGGGACTGGGATGCATGGGAGCAATATACGCGGCCTACGGAGATAGTTGCAGACGAGGATGTCAATGAACATACACATCTCATGACGCCCATGACGGGATCTTTTTACGCGAGGAATCGGTATGTGTCTGGTTCGTATCATGATGACGGGGAACAGGAACTGCGGTGGAGAGAGCAGTTGGTAGATGAGGTTTTTGGGGAATGGCCGGCAAGGCTTCTCAATCGCCATGTCAGTCGTCTTTGTGCTCCAGCGACCAGTCACTCACGGTCCTGTCAGTGGTGGTGGTGGCATTTAGAACCTATCCTGTGTTGTTTGTGCTATCCAGATGACGAAGAATAATGTATCTATGGACTTGTCTTTATACCCATCGTCGACGACTCAAAATCTATACATGAACGTGTATCACATCTGTAAATGGCAATGTATTCTAGCGACAGATGTTCAGTGCTTGGGAATCACCATGGTAGGAGGAAGAGTGGTGATGGGAGGAAGCAAGCTAGCCGCAGTCTTGCGAGCATTTTGGATAAGAAGCAGGTCCATGACAACAATAGCCGCCATTGCTTCGACGATGGGGACAGCGCGGGGCACAACGCAAGGGTCATGACGGCCTCGAGCCGCCAAAGTCCCTGGAGTTCCATCATATTGCGCGGTGTTTTGCGCCTGTGAAATAGTCGCCGGAGATTTGAATCCGACCCTGCAGCGGGAGATCCTCAGGTAAGTCACTAGCTCTGTCAAGAAATCGGACAAGTAAACGTGCCTGAAGTAAATGTCTTCGCCGTTGGTGATCCCGCCCTGGATTCCTCCACTCCAATTGGTTGAGGTACCTAGTTTACCATTCTTCTGTACAAAGGGGTCGTTGTGCTTGCTTCCCGGGACTTCGGTTCCTCTGAATCCAGATCCGACCTCAAAAGCTTTAGTGGCGGGGATAGAGAGCATAGCATGAGCCAATTTAGCTTCGAATTTGTCAAAGACGGGCTCTCCCAATCCCGATGGGACATTACGGATAACACAGGTCACTGTGCCTCCAATAGAGTCTTGAGCATCCTTGGCACGAATAATGCGCTTCCCGAATGAAGCAAGATAACAAGGGGATATTAGGCAATCGAGACTAAAACTCCTGGAGTGATGGACCTACTTTGGTCATCCTTTCGGCCGTTTCGGGGTGGGGGCAACGAGTAAGATGTTTGTCAACCTCTTCACGGGTAATTGTCGCCAAAAGCTGGCGGAATTCGGGAGAAACAGTATCTTCAACGTCGTCGTTGTCTTCATCGCTACCTGAGGTCGTGGATGGCAATGAAACATTGGATGGCAGATGGATCTTGCCAACGGACGAGACGAATGCAACTATTTCGATGCCATAAACCAGTTTCAGGTACTTCTCGGCGATTGCTCCAGCGGCAACACGTCCTGTGCAAGCCACTTTGTTGAGGAACGGAGACACCAAAGATGGAAATGACCGGATTTACCGATGGTCTCGCGAGCACTGCTACGGCCGCCCCCACTGCTTGCCTTGATGCCGTATTTCTCGAGATAGGTGTAGTCCGCATGGCTGGGGCGAGGATAGAGGTCCGTTTCAGAGTAGTCTTTCGGGCGCTGATCTTCGTTTTTGACGAAGAGACCGATCGGTGTCCCAAGAGTGACGCCATGTTCGGTTCCGGATTGTACTTGGACTAAATCCTTTTCGTCTCTCTGGCAGTGAACTGTGAGCAAGGGGAGGTGGGGCAATGTGGCCGCGTACGGGTGTAGTCAAGTTGCTCTGGCCTGGCCGCCTTCGACTCAACTGAACTTGGATGTCCGCAGCAGATAATTCAAGACCCTGGGAATGATCAGGCGATGATCAAGGGACGAGACGTACAAACACGTACTGGAGGACATCCATCAATGATAGCACCAACGGAGGCACAGTGGCTTTCTCCATAGGTTGTAACACGGAAGACGGATCCAAAGGTCGACATGGTGGGACTTTGATAGAGAGTGGTGGTGGGAGATCAGCGCTCAGTGAGCGCCAGTTTATAATCGCTTCCCGGTCTCACCAGTGGGGCAGGACAAGGCGGTACTGGACCGGGTTAAAGGCGATCCCGGTACGGCGCTGATGTCAAGTTAAACTGATTACCAGCAGAGCCTCTTCGTTGCTTGATGTAGTGTCTGCAAAGCACTTTTGATGTTTTGTCGTAGCTAGGGCATCATGATCTCGTGGGAAGAGCAGTCAAAGCAAAGGCTCAACCCAACACAAACCCAACCGCTAGTAGAGTATGAGTATGTCTGCCAACGGCTCAATTTCAGGCACAGCGCCTTCTGGCTCAAGGTCGCGCCCACAGGCGAGAAAGAAGCCGAGCGACGATGCGGCATACTTTGGGCCACCTGCCACGTCCAAGCGACAAGCGGCAGACAGAGCAGAGGGAGAACCGCGGGTCAAGAGAAAACGCGTAGAACAACTTAGAAAAGCGGACAAGGCGGGTATCAGCATAGACACAGAAGAAGAGAAATCGAGCGTATGTTTCCTTTCCATACCCGACCGTACCCTCTGGGTGCACGACTTGGCAAGGCTCACCCGGTCTTGCGCAGATCGACTTCAAAAACTTGCCCATCACCACGCTTCATCGATATATCTCCCATTTCAATCTCATACCCCTCATAAGTCCCTCTCCGTTCACATTTGCGGACCCACCCACGCCCGCATTCCTTCTCGAGCCCGTGTCTCATAATTCCCGGGCTCTCAGCCCTCTCGTCATCCCTACACCAGCAAACCGGCCACGGAGGGACCCGAAGGACCAGAGCCGCAGACGTAGTTCGCGCCTCTTGGAAGAGAATGAGGCCCGCACACCAATAATGTCCGACATCGCGGACGTGCACACATTATTGGCAACTTTGGCTGGGAGACACTTTCAGGATTATGTGGTCGACGAAATCAACACGCTGGCGTCCTTCATGGTCAAGACAAAATGCGAATAGTACATGTATTCCGTACCATGCGCCGGCCGCTGTTCAGCCATATTCTATGTTTTCACCGCCATCCCATTCAATGTATTCCCTCGGCATTCCGCACTATCTTGTTTCCGTTGGTGCACTAAGATTGTTTGGCCAATTCTGAATTTTGCGTTCTCGGTTGACTAGGTTACTGCATGCATAGCCATAATCTTATCGGACAACCGTCAAAGCCTCGCTGACTAAGCGACACCGTCATGGTAAATCATTCATTGGTTCATTGTCTTCCGTCATGTTATGATCTTTGCATGTACGAGCAACGAGGGACCTGAGAGAACTATGGGCACTTACCTCGTCACGCGTTTCGGTGACCAAATCGTTTTGTGAAATGTATGAAGTTTGTGCGCATTGTGAACGACATTAATGCGGCCATCATCGTCATCAGTGGACTGATCACACCTCATTGAATACAGGCCCGATGACGGCCATGAAAGTGGCAAAGTGACCGGCCTTGCCAACTCAGCACCTCAACAGAACATGCTTCATAGATGCGTCCTGTGGTTCTAGTCTGAGACGTCGACTCCTATTCAATACACAGTTACGCGATTGAACTTAATTTTATAGCCCTCGACCCCGCGGTTGCTACCAAGGGTTTTCGACGGCGAAGGGGAAGAATCGATCCGTTATTGAGTCGGCCACTTGATTGACTTCCATCGACATCATCGGATAGATCTTCCACCAGGTTCCATTTTTTCTCTTCTGCAAATTTCCCGTTTGCGGAACCCTCGATAATAGAACTCGATCGATTGCAACGTGCGCACAGGAATCCCCTACGGGTATATTGGAAATAGCGTCTGGTGGAAGAAAACTTTCCTTGTCCTTGTCAGCAAGTTATTTATTGTGCGTAATATTCTCAGTGGTAAAGAGTACCACGCACTGCTTTGCGAGTCTAGCTGTGGGTCTTGCATCTGTCCAACACGTCGACTGTCAACAGCCTCCAGAAGGAGGATTTGAGAAGAAGTGTCGGTTTTATCCAGAGAGAGACAGCAAGGATAGAAAGGGCTGTAGTATGCTTCTGGAAATCTTTTGGCGTTGCATACCCGGCTGCCCGGCCGACAAGCGGCCTGCCAAGCAACTTTTTGAAAATCGACACTCGGGGAACAGGGGATATTTTCCTTTGGTACATTTGATACAGCAGCTGCCAAGTACACATAAGAAACTTTTGACCCAGGCAAAGGAAATCTGACAGACTGAGACCTGCCAAGACATAATCGTCACAATCATTCATAATGAAGAGAGAAGTCCTGACATGACATGTCTGCGGTGTGACGTTTCAAA
The DNA here is from genome assembly GCA_038089295.1 of Xerocomus amazonicus. NCBI lineage: Eukaryota > Fungi > Basidiomycota > Agaricomycetes > Boletales > Boletaceae > Xerocomus > Xerocomus amazonicus. The sequence continues at coordinate 36,579 of JBBPKO010000159.1, forward strand.
TCGTGTGATAGTGATCATGGCCTCGGATCTTGTGTCGTCTTTGATGTGCGACCAATCCAATACACGTTTGAATCTGCAGTGCCATTTGAAAGCTGCAACCGTTGTGACTCTCTGGCAAGCAGAAAGGCCTCGGGGG
>JBBPKO010000159.1:36814-49001 GCA_038089295.1 Xerocomus amazonicus
AGTGATCATGGCCTCGGATCTTGTGTCGTCTTTGATGTGCGACCAATCCAATACACGTTTGAATCTGCAGTGCCATTTGAAAGCTGCAACCGTTGTGACTCTCTGGCAAGCAGAAAGGCCTCGGGGGGGATCGGGGAGGATGTAAACTTAGCAACCTCGATCGCGGGAGCGTAGCCTTCCTATTCCTCGGGGGATGCGGCGATGAGGCGTAACGACCTTGAGTTTGGGAAATGGGGAACGATGTGATCAAAGTCGGCATCCACGGGCCGTACCAGCGGTGATCTTCCGTCGACAGGGGGTGGGTATAGCATTGCATTGCAGAGTGCATCGGACATATTGACTACTACATAATAGCTGTGTGCAAATTGGCGTTCCAGGTCGGCTGTGACACGACATCCATTTTTCGTGAGGGGTGATGCATGATGAACCGCAGGCCCATAAATCCGGGGTTTTCCCCAAATGGGAATTTGTCCTGTGTTACACCGACTTCAAATCTTCATAACCATAACCCTCGATAATAGAACATCGAATCCATACGATCCCCCCAATCAAGCGTCATTGGTTATATTGCCAAGGCAGTTTTCAAATTTATGAATGCGCAGCAGGTTCCCTTAATGTCACGAAGAGAGCCCTGGAAAGATGATCAATTTACCAAAAGTCCACTAGCCAAACTGGCTATCCTCAGAGATTCCAGCTAGCATCACGTATATCATTTCGATTATCAGGCATTGCTGTAGACCTCGGGCGTTTGGGTCTCGTGCTTGGGTCTCATGGTGCAGATCTTCTGATGGTGCTTGTCCGCCATGCGAAGCGCACCGTGCACTACGGCGAGGGATCACTAGCACTGCCAGTGACTATACGGCTGGTGGCGATGGCACTGCTGATACCGCGCGATCACAACCAGCTCCGGGGAAGGGTGATGGGAACAGGGACAGAATAAGAAAAAGGGTGAAACGCCGCACCTCCCACCATGCGTAAACACGAGCCTTACTGACGGTCATCGAGGGGCAGCATGCTGTGCGTGCGTGCGTGCAGGAGGGACGCCAGCCGTTGGCGCGGATCCTTTCCGATCGATTCACTTGGTCGGCGTAACTTGAATCATGAACGTCGCTTTCATTATTTTATTTTATTTCTGCCACTGGTGCTTATCATGCGTGTTCATTTCCGGATGTCGACAGTGTAGGCGATAATGGTCATGTGGCTCGGATGATTCATTAATCATCACGAACTTTGAACATCATGCTTTGAATGCCTGGGACGTAAGTTCGTCGTGCATGGGCGCGGTTAGACAACGGCGAGCTGTCACCGGTTTCATATTTGGATCCCCTTCGTCGCTCACCATCAGACGATAAGTCGAAAAATGGATGACGATTCTATTTCGGGGTACATAAACTGCAAACAATAGGTTATGAGCCCTGGACTGGAATAGAATCTGCCATGTGGCTGATTGGATCTCGCTGACCAAACATCATATCATTTTCCCGATTGGGTCAGCGGCGCGCGAGCCCACCAAGCCATCGCGCATCGCAAACGTGGCGATATTGCATGGATGAAGATCAATGCGATAACTGCCGGCGCTGATGCGATACCGAATCTGGCACGATCGAGGAGACCGGGTTGGACGGTGTGGTATCCACGACGCCCTCCTCCAGACCGTGCCTATCATGGATGAAATTTTAAAATGTATCAGGTCACAGGTGGCATGATCGGAGAAAGAAAGAAGGTCCAACAACACGGAAAAGCGGCAATGAAATCGTTCCGCGATCCCGTTATGCAACTGGTGTACACACTGATGGCCGGAGGGGCCCGCGATGATTAGTAATGATGAAGTCAGATGAGCGTGAGCGTGTTTTATAACTGCACGACCGTCCGTAGTTGTTGTCAGAACGTTCGATGAAAGGCCGATAAGACATGCTCTATTTGGACAGATCTGAGATGGTGCCAACCCCTGGCCTATGGTGGGTTCACCGAGGCATGTCAAGAACATGAGGAAGACTCCTCCTAGTGGGTTGCTGACCGGCAGTCACTCTGAAGGCGCGGCAGGCCACATGCAACACTTGCGGGCATTCACTAACATGCATTGCAGCCGATCAGCCTGGGCTCTGATTGGGGACAGGTCGGCGACGCATTAAATGCGATCTTCGGGCGACCGTCCTCATTTCTCCACGCAATCGGCGACAGACGGCCTCGATGTCGTTAGGTGGGCTCTCCTAGCGATAGACGCTGTGGAAGGGCATGGCGTGCGAAATCAATATATACATAGATTGCGGTGCTAGCCCGGAAAGTTTCGTTGACACAGTCAATAAATAAAACATTCTTGGATTCTTGAACGGCTCCATGGACCCTGTGTCTGGGCATCGGAGAACCAGGGATCTGTAAAACATGACGGCATCCCATAATTATAAATGGCGCTGCTGCGGTCCGCGCCCACCCACTCGCCCGAGGTCAAAGACCGGCACCGAGATGGAGGGGTGCAAGGTCATGCGTCTCACTCACCCATAGGTATGTCCGACGCAGCTCTTACATCGGTCGGGGTCGAGCACGTTTGGGGTCGGCGTTGCGTAAACAACACTAGGCGTCTTTGCGTCACTCCATGAAATGGACGACCAAGGAACAGCCGGGGAATGCAACCCCGCAGTTTGAGGGGCTTTTTTCTAATCTAGGCGATCCGATCTCATTCAAGCACGACGCTCATGGGCTTATGTACTCGTGCACCTGTGGGTAACACACGGAGATTCCTGCAACTCACACACAGCAATTGTCAACACGTGTATGATAAATCGAGTCATCCTTGTGGGAGTACAGTTTCTCAGGGAGCCCTCACAACTCTCAGGCTGGATAGGGTTTCACACGCACCATGATCCGATAAATCGACTGTCCGCATCGACCCATGGGGAAGAACACCCGTGAGCCAGTCACCAACTTTTAATGATGGGTCAGGAGATGGGGGGAACCGAGTCGGAACTTGGTCTTTTTTCCAAAATTCCATCCACGATGCCGAATTCGAGGGCTTCTCGCGCTGAGGACAATGTGAGCATGATGACAAATTGCGTTACGAGTCTTACCAGTCATGAAGTAGTCGCGTTCTAGCGCTTTCTCTGAGAAAAAACTTTACTCAGTCGAAACTGTACAAGGCGGTCGGAAGCCATACCGAAACGTTCCAGCCCCGATCCTTCACTTTCACCTTCTTTAGCGCAATGTCGCTGATATATACCCGTAAGTAGTTGCCGCACGCGGAGAATTTCCCTAGCATGGATCGCGATATCCGATGCTTGGCCGGAAGCTCCACCCGATGGTTCTAGATGCAGAAAGTAAGTTTGATCATATGGCAGCGCCACGTCTGGGACATACGGTGAATCATGATGCTGGCATTAGGAAGGCAATGACGTTTCCCCTTTTCACCTATTAGATGCTCAATTGTGATACAAAGAACCTTGAGCCTGAGAAACACACCTGCGGCTAGCAGCAAGGAACCCATCGAACACGCTTGGCCAACGCAATAAGTATGTATAGGTGACGACACATACTGGGAAGTGGTTGGATGAGTAATTTCTGTTTCGAATGCTCTGGAACGCGGAACAAACCTGCATCTGTAAACGCGTTAGACCGGATTCTTCGTAAAAAAACTTTTACATTTACGGTGTCATAAATTGCCAGACCTGCGGTCACACTCCCACCTGGAGAGTTAATGTACAGGTGTATTGGTTTGGACGTCTCTTCCGCTTCGAGAAAGAGCAACTGTGCTACGGTCAACGCAGAGTCCGTGTCCCTTATCTAGGTGTCCCCATTCGACGGTCAACATTAGCCCACAGGGACTAGTAAGAGTCAACCTCACAGGTCCATAAAGCATGATCACTCTTTCACGCAGGAGTCGAGAAAATATATCATATGATCGCTCGCCACGGCCCTGGGTATGCAAGGCCAGGCGTGAGGGGCCCTGTGCATCAAAAGTCGTCATTTATACTCACAGTTTGTTCAATCACGATGGGCACGAGGCTCGCCGAAGGCGCGTTCCAGCCGGTTGCGAGGGGGTGAAAACAGCGACTCGGTTGCCTGACCAAAGACAGCGACCACTTACTGGTTGTTCTCCACGCGTTTCTAAACATTCTGTTGGATGGCGGTGAAAAGACAAGCGCAAATGCAGCACTGAGAAAGAAAGGCTCTTGGCCAGCCACGTGATTTGGTATGCGCACAGAGTGTTGTGTTGTGGGTGGCAAAGCGACGCGCCTCTGTTGTGGAAGGACGTCGGTGTGAACGACGTGCGCGGGGTACGCAACACATTCTATACCATCATGGACTCGTTCAATTAACCCGTTTCAGACAAATCTGCTGTTGCCGGACGCGATGGACGCGCACTACAGGTCGAAGGAGGCGCCGATGGATTTTCAATTCACGTCTCGCCCGTCCAGTGGGACGACGCCTGTCTGGGCAGCATCCACTGATGAATCGAACACACCTCGAAAACGTACGTTTCCGCGTCCCTCATCCATGCATATGCACAACAGACGACGATGCCTCAGGCCCTTTCAATGACCTAAATTCCGCATCCCCTGCCTTCCCCGCACCTCCTCTCTCTCCTATGTTTGGCGAAAACCGTCATGTTCCATTCATCTTTCAAAGTCCTCCACCTCAGTCAAATGACCCATACCCGTGGGCACCGCCCCCAAACTTCTCTCCACACAAAGCGTTCCCTCAACCTCCATCGGAGCTTCGCGATGTGGACATGTCTGACTTGAGTCCCCCAAAAGTGGAGGAAGGTGAAAAAGAAAATGGGCGAGCCGTTGCAACGGGTGGTCTAAGAAGGGTATACAAATCACGACAAAAGGCACACGCTCGATCGTACTCTAGGAGGACTGACGAAGATCTGGAACAAGCAAGTGAGGATGATAGTGAAGACCTTCCCAGACCCCTAACGCAGAATACGTCACACCACTACACTCTTAATATGCCCTCAGCCCCAGCCCCTCAATCTGACACCCCATATGTGTTGCTCGGGTGAGCCCATCATGTACACGTACTTGCGGCGGTGACATCTGACAGGGTGTAGCTACCTCCAGTTCTTCTTCAACTTGGCACTCGTGTTGCTATTCCTGTACTTGCTCGTGCAATTCATTCTGACAGTTCAACGTGATGTCGAACATCGAATTTCAGAATATTCCATGGGTACGTTCCTCATATCAATAGCTGTGGTGGTACACCGCTTATTGGGGGTAATGTGTTAGATATTATACAGGAGATCGGAGTTTGTGCCGCTCAATACAAGAATAACTATTGTGAGACGAACCAAATTCCCGCGATGACACATCAATGCGCTGCTTGGGAAACCTGTATGAATCGCGATCCAACCACAGTTGGTCGGGCACGCATTGGTGCAGAGCTTATTGCCGAGGTCGTAAATGGTTTTGTTGAACCGATCAGTTGGAAGACGCTTGTAAGGGCTTCACTTGACTCACCGTGTTACAGGACTGAATTATCGGACTCGATAGGTGTTCTCGTTGACGTCACTTTCCTTTTTGACACTGTTTGTCAATTCGTTATACAGGTCACGTCATCAGCCAGCAACCTCGCCAACTTCGTATCCGGTCGCACCGGTTCCATCTTTTCATCAGCCTTATCTCCCATTACAGCCTAATTTGGGACCGTATCAAAAGGGTAAAATGAATGCTTCCCCGGAAGATGCACCTCGCCGAAGGCGGTTGGAAGGCGGGCAGGCAATTAAAGTGAAGTGACGTGCTACCTGCCCATTTAGCCACTCGGATCACATGGACAGCCATATACAAGTCTATTAACCATGCCTTTGTTGAACATTTTGAACCCTGATCTGACCCCATCAATCATATGACCCACTGGGGAATTGGGCGACCTTGCAAAATCTGTATTGCCTTGCAAAATGATGGCCCATGCGATGCACTGGAGTTGATGAGGCCTGCGCCTTTGATTCTCTGGCTGCCGAATCTATCCATCTCGCTTGGCCAGACTAGCAGTATCTCCGTCGTCAACGGGGCGGTACTCCCGAGACACGGCTTGTTACGGGTCAATGATTCCGCGAGTGATCACCTCTGACCTGCCATGCTGCCAAACAGCGGCGTGTTTCGAAAACACACGCATCCTGCCAATGAAGTGACATGAAGAGTTTGAGGTGCAATGCTTATGAAATCGCAGAGCCAGGATGGTTCAACCCATATTTTTTTTGCTGATTGATAACATTACAGAAGATTACATAAGTCAGGGACATGGCCAAGTCTAGCAGCGATTAGACCAATGATCATGATCTGGAATCGTATCGTATCAGCCTCAACCAGGTGGAGGCCCTTCCGTTCTTCGACTTACACAAGAAAGCAAGACAAAGTCGCTGAAGTCCTTGGAATTAACCGATAACTTTTTACGTCACAGGTGTTGCCACAGCCTTCTGAGTTGTTAAGCATTGCTGAAGCAACCGCTAGCTATGCTACAAGATCGCAACGCAGAGTTTGTAGCATTGATCTTGCCATGATCCCCGAAGAAAGGTGAAATCGCTGTGGGTGGTTTTGCTGTTGAGCTTTTCAGGACTCTGGGCTATGTCCGGACCTCCCGTTCTTTATCTGTGGCGAAGCCTGGTACGCAAAGACCGGTGTTTGTATTGTCGATTGCTCTCAGAACAACATTCTTCTCCTCGTCCAGGGAGACGACAGGCCGGAGCCGAGGGAGCCCGTCAGTGCAAAGGCAGTTGCTGCCTTCAACGAGAATAATATCAACAGGGAAGCGATTGGACTTTCTCCCCTAGCGGAATAGGTCGCGAGTTTGCCGATTCCTTTCTGAGAGCTTGTTCTCCTTAGATCATACCTAGCATAGTCATGGTCGGCACGCTGCCAACGTTCTTCAAAGTTGGCTCACCCAGACTCTGTCAACTCATATTCGACACGGGACCCTTCCTGCGGAGGAGACCATTGCGACCCACCCGTTCCTCGTCCTTCCTGTCGGAGCAATGGAGGGATGAAGTCACTGGATAACGGACGCAGGATTCTGAGGTGCTATGAAGCATTCAAATGACTCGTCTCGTGCATGAAGGGGTGTTATTGTCTCCAAGTAGCATGCACTTGATCGGCCGATGCACTCTAACGATGTTTGCTCACGTCTCTCAATGCCTGTTGTTATGATACAGCATTTGTTGTATCCCGTCACGCACAGGGAGTTTTTTTTTTTTTTTTTTTTTTTTTTTTTGGTTTTAGGAAGGTCCTTTGTGGGGGCAAGGGAGTGGGAGGGGTGGCGAGTGGCGGTGGCCCAGTTGCAGATGGAACGGGTGCGAGAAGGGCTAGCGGCGCAAGCGCAAGTGTTTGGGCTGTCACGCGATGCCGGGGTGAGAGGAAGGCACCAGTGGGCGAGTGGGTGATGTCGTTCAGTTTTCCCCTCTTCTTTCTAACTGGACTCGTGGGACCCAGAAAACACGATGGGCAATGTTAATGAATCGCGAGTGGCAAGCAAACCAAGGGGTTGAAGGTAGCACGGGTATCGTAATATATAGATAGTGGTGCAGTGAAACCGCTGTCAACACGTTCGCGATCAGATCCGTTGCCAACTCCCTGCCAAGCTCGCGTCGCATTTGCAAGCAAGACAGCATGGACATCATGTTCTAGGTTAGTCAGAAATGACGCATCTTTGTCAGCCCCCATCATATCATGTTTAATGTCCACATGGCTGCCGATAAGGCACGGTAATGAAGCCGACTGGACCTGCTGGGAAAAGCAGCCGCTGCCGGAACCTGCCAAATAATGACGGTATGTGCTGCGGACGGCTCGATTATGAAGGTGAGATGATGCTGTAAAAATCTCGAAGCAACTGATATGATCGGGCTTCCACTTTGTTCCCTCAAATGCTCCGAATTGAGATCCGGACGGAGGAACGCACGGTGGGACTTGCGAGCGGATCTCACCGAGCGGACACGTTCGAGCGGCGTTGGCGTCAACGCATGGGATGCCAACTGGCGTTTCATGTTTACAAGGGTCTGTTTGCCTTTTGAGCGACGTCTATCGTTGTGATTGATACATATTCGCTCGAGGCGATAACAGGTTCCTCGTGCCACTTGGTCCATCAGGAACGATCCTCCTTTATCACCACCGTCACGGTTGTTTGAACCCTCTTTTTTGTTTTCTCTTGTCGCTAGCATGTCAAGGCACGTCAGAAGGAAGAGAGGAGGTCCATGGAAAAAGGAATCGGAATCTGTTGACAATTGCGGCACCGTCATCGATGGAGCAGGTGTCATCATCGGGTCCCCTTTTTGTGTCGTGGGGCTCTACCGATCCTATACCATGTGGTCCGCAACTTGCCGTCGCAGCATATGGCACCGGAGCGAAAGAGGCAAGCGCCGCAAAGTCCGGGATGTGAGGCTGCGCATGCGCACTTTTTCTTCTCTGAATAGCACCGGGTGCAGAGCGAGACGTTTATGGGGGAAATGCGAAACAGGAATCTGGACACCCTCCGTTCGGTACACCACCCATCACCCATCACCCATCACCCCCTTGCTCGATTTCTATAAGTATTTATTCTGTTGTTCCCTGATTGAGCGTCCCCCGAAGTTCCAGAGGGTTTCGTTCCCAGATCCACGTCCCGTGAGATGCGGCGATAACCACGGTGGGTTATCGCATATATAATGCGTCTTCGCGAGCATATGTCCGAAAAAAAAAAAAAAGATTGATATTGGGGTACCAGATGGGCGATGATGTACAAGTGGAATCCCACTAAAGATGATCCTCCGATATGATAGAAGACGAGTAAAAACGATAGCGACAGATTCCCGCAGTGGACCCGCCATACGCTGATCCTATTTATTTGGTTTCGCTGTTCGTGCCGCGGCCTCGGCGGTAGCCTTTTCTTCGTCATTTTTCTGGGAGAACAGATTGAAAAGAGGAAGAGGCAACCGCGTTAGTCACGATATACGTTGTCAATCAGCCGTCAAACCGGGGGGTTATCAATAATCCTACCCTTTGCTTCGCACGCAGTATCTCAGCATCACTAGGTGAACATGGGCATGAATGAGAAGGAGGAAAGGAAGGGAACATTGTTGGGTTATGCTTACGCCTCCTTACGTTTGGCTAGAGTCGCATTACTCTTTGGCTTTGGCTTGGTGGCCGCCGCCTGCTTCTTGGCTGCTCGTGCACGGTCCATCTCTCGTTGATTTCCTCCTGGAAAAAGATCAGCACAGATGTACGATCGTGCTCAGTGGACACATACGGGTCATCGCTGGTGTGGGAGGACAATTGTGGTGGTCTGGAAGGGAGGTGACTGAACACAAACACAAACAAACAAACGGCAGTGCTCCCAATTCCGGAAACAGGACGAGAAACCGGCCGAAGTTCGTCGACGAACGTCCAGTTATCGCGCGATCTTGAGCGCTCAACTCAGATGAAAGCGTGGATTTAGAATCGTTTCCCCCCTTGTCCATATATTATTTTTTTCCCTCCTGTTCGGACCGGTGCGAGGTTCGTTTTCTCACCCTGCCCATTCCAAGATCAGTGGACGGCCCTCGGTCGGTTATCAAGAAAACGGTGTCGACAGGTGCAGCCCTCGGTGCTTTTCCTCGTTTGACCGGTGGCGACTGTTCTTCAGTGCAGCATTGTCAGTGGCTTGATGACAATATGGCTGTATTCAGCTATATAGTGCGTACGTTGAAAGCATGCAGGGACACCTGTTACACCCGGCAACCGCACAGTACAAGTTCTTTGTAACTGCGTCCGGAGAAACTGTAATGCCGCAAGATTCGATGATCCAGGGAAGCCATGTCCACGTCGAACGAGGCTCGAACCCTTTTCGTTTCGTTTTACTAAGCACTTGTGGCGCATTAACCCTTGATTTCCGTCCAGGATGCTCGTCCAATCATGGGTGAAAAAGAGGGTCGTCAAGCGATAACGTTACAATCTGTCTTCGCAGATGGAGAAGTTGGTCGACGCAACGTGGGTCACATCTGCCATGGATACTGGCGTTTTTCCCGCGGAGATCGTTGACCGCACTCGGATGAAGTGTACGCGGCGTATCCCCAAAGCACAGTCAATCTCCGGCCTAGGCACGAACAAGCGATGAGCCGGCGGACTAGGCCTGCCAGCGTTTCATTTGTTTTGTTTTGTTTTGTTTTTTTTTTTTCATATTTTCATATGGCATAACCCTGTCTGATGGTAAGACCATATTTGGTCACACCGGACACGTTTGCCTTTGTGCCTCCTAAACGTCGGACCCCCCCACACACAGATTTATCCCCACGTCTGGGAGGATCTTGAATAAGGCAAGCACACACTCGAAATTGGTGTGGCTGGACCCCTTAATTTCCATTCTATTTCCATTTCGAACGACATACTCGCATGATGATGAGGCGTATCAGTGTCCATTTTAGCGAGGGCGATGGTGTCAGCATGCGCCAACCGGCCCGGGTAATCCTGACGATCCCTTCGCGAACGTGCCGAATTAGACAACTGTGCGACTGAGAATGCTCCACATGGGGATCATGAATCCGTGCCCGTGGAGGGTTATCGATGGCACCTGCAATGGAATGATGCGGTGATCACAAGGTCCCTGTCAGAGCATTGCATCGCACCGACTAGCGCGGAGTGGATGACGACTCGGAAATCGTGTTTGATTCATTCATTTGACAACCAAACTGCCTCATTGAGAGATGTGAGACCGGCATGCTACATACGTGTCACGAAGCGGACGTGCAAAGTAGAGAACCTATCAGTCCTAATCGGGATTGGTCTCTGCCCGTTGTTAAGCGTGTCGGGTCGGCGTAAAGAATGGAAGCAAGCAGTGTGCACCGGTCTACGCACGAATAGACGAATTAGGCAATTTGTTGACACACCTGTCCAGGGCTCGATGCAGGTTCGACGGGGATCTGCGAGGTGTATTGAACTCTATTCAGGACAGCCTGTGAGAGTCAGTGAATACCAAGGTGAGAGCCTTGTTTCGGTCATCGAGCCAGACAGGAACAATGAATACCACACTTGTCTAAACCTTGTAGAACAAGAATACAATCTGGAATCCGGTTGCGAATGACAAGACGGTTCCGCGCGTCTCTCCACTTCAAGTGTTTTGCGGAGTGCGAAAAACGGTTTCATCGAAGGGGAGTCGTTTGTGTGATCAGAAGAACACGCAGGGTTGATGGCGCGAGATGCACGGACCACGAAGTGGGCTAGTCAGGTGTCGGCACGGTGCATTTGCATTCTGATTGGGTGATCTGTTCTGCCGCCAGGAAAGTTGGCGGTCGACCCAAAGGGGATAAGCATGTGTGCCTTGTTAAGCAACACAACACGGCAGTTTGGCACGATCAGAAAGAAACTAAATGTGGCAAATGCGGACCCTAGAAACAGTCCGAACGCAATCGCGAGAAAAGATGGCCTAGACTGAATGTTTGATGAAAGGAAGCTTGAAACCGGTAGTCTGGTAGCCGCTCGATTGTCAGGAGGCGAAGCAATCGCCTCCGAGATCTCACACTGACTGGCAGCTTATGCTGTAATGGCTCCGAACCGCTCGCTCGGCAGTGAGCGCGTTTAGACATGATACTGCGGTAATCTACATGGGGATGACAAGGAGGGGGACTGCGGTCTTCTTGCGGTGATCCACTGCAGACAGGAGAGACGACAGAGGGTGCACTTGAGGTTGGTTGACAAAAGGGGGTTGTCCGTTAAGCTCTTTAACTCACGGTCTGCCACGATTGGATAAGCTTCCATGGAATTCCACATGTGTGCGCGGACATGTTGTGGCAGCTGAAAAAAGTAGTAGCCGCGACGGGCAACGGCAACGTGGCCGTAAATGGACAGCGCAGGCACGCGGCTATTTGGAGACGAGAAGGGCGTGTCATAAATCGGTGTGTATTCAAATCAGACGTTGTTGTACAAGATCACTCCGAATCAGATCTCAGATCTGTCACTCACCTGCTTGATCGTCTTTGATCGTGCGACTGGGGTGTAAAGGGCCCTGATCTCCCCTCTCCCGCACCGTTTTTCATATATATATCACCATCCTGATCCATTTGACAGCTTTCCTTCCCCCCTCCTCGTCACCTCCACAAGTGCGCTCCCATGGCCCATCGACACGTTCCCCGTCAGCCCGACAGGGACGTACGCATGCACGAACCCTCCCATCCTCACCCCCACGCACTCATCACTCATCCCCCCCATCCCGCTCCCCCCCCCCACCTCAACGGCTCTTCAGCCACCCTCCCCTC
>JBBPKO010000160.1:0-48858 GCA_038089295.1 Xerocomus amazonicus
GAGTCTAGTCCGTACTCTGGCTTCCATTCACTACGCGACATCCGGCCACAGGTAACGACCCACGAGTTCTGTGTTGTATCGACCGTAAATTTTCCGACGTGATGGTTTCGACTCGATACCCATGGATCTCCGCTTATAAACACCTTTTCGAAACCCCCGATCTGCCCATCGTCAGAAACGTCTATGGATTGGATCGCAAAATAATCGCGAAGGCGACGCATTCCTTCCTTCCTTGGGTAGTTGGGCGCCCCTCGTCCGGAAATTCATCGGCAAGGCCACACCAGGGCGATACTTTGAAAGCGTGATGTCGACATATTTGAGGTCATATGTTTCACATAAAGGTTTGCTGTCAAGAAGGCGTAGAGTGGTTTCCCCAGTGATGGAGTCGACGGTTAGCTTCATGAACTTGATGAACATCGGTAGTCCTTCCAGAGTACCCCAATGAGTTAGGCAAAGAGCAGAGGGCTGGCCGGTCTCTCCTGCATTGCCATCGGGCGGAAGAGTGAAAACGTACACAGTGGCAGACTTTGCACACCAGCTTTCACGACCGGCCCGAATGATATACCTATCGAGGAGTGTCACCTGATGAAAACGGTGCCTAATATTTTCAGTAAAAGCATGTATAACCACTTGACTAGCTTATTATAGGACACCCGTGTTCGTGTATCAAACACCATTGGATGGTCCACGAGCGGAATGAGGCAAAACCGTAAATTCCCAGAAACTGATGTCATGTTCCACGAGACTTCATCCGTCGGATGGAATGCTTTCGAGACCTGTATGGTTAGGATGCTGAGTGCGTATACGACCTTGTCAACTTGCAGTTCGACATCTGATAATGTCTCGAGGGTCGGAATAGTACAGGACGCCAAAAATGAGTCTGTTGGAAGTTTGGGCATAATGATGGCTGCGGCTGGTACAGATTCATTTAGGAGACGAACGACGAACACCCCAACACCCCCCTCAAATTATATAATAAGAGTTATTCTGATTTTGATCATGCCTACTCGTTGAATAGTTTTCCAGGACCGGATACTAATTAAGAAGGAGGAGGGAGGTTACGGTATTACCTGAGACAATCCGTCAGTCATCCACATGAGCTTTCATACACCTGGTTTTGTTGTTCCTTCAGTCCACAGCGGGATCATACCGTCACAGAAACATGGCATAACACATACAACTGGAAAAAATGTATGTGAAGTAGCCCCCCTTCTTGAGCTTGATGCCTTCGCCAAACATCAGCCATCGCCTGCATCTTGGATGACGAAAGGGCTGCCTTCGAGTTGGTGCGGACCTGTGCAGGTGGGTACCCGTGATTCACATCGCCTAGAGCGTGTTGAGCAAGATCCATCCAGTGTTGTTCGACTAGGCACAACAGCCGCGTTCAGCGCCGCGAGATGGCTGGTCTAAAGCCGATAGAATCCTTCGAAACTGAGTAGTATTCTGGGAATTTGGGCTGCAGCCACATTTCACCCAATCATCGCGTACAGGAGGTATTCTCAAAGTCACTGCGGTCATGGCCAACAGCTTTGACAGTTATTCGATGTGGTGACGTGGGATATATTGACTTCTTTGTCACCCAGAACGTCTTGAAGGAAAGGAGAGCAGATCAATGTCAGAGCGACCTCCTAGAGTAAATATGAGATGGCCAGCATCAACTGCTGTTGATTCCAATTGCTGTAGTGCGCCAAACCAAGTATTTCCATCATCAAGAGAACCAGACCCTGAGAGTGAGCCTTGTTCCTTGCTGAGTGCAGTGCGACATGCTCAGATTGTCTGATAGATGAGTGGCTGTGTTCGTTAACTGTCCGTTCTGGGGTGCCGCTAGGCAGCCTAGAATGTTATTTGTGTGCAAGGGAGAGCAACTAACCCAGGCTGTCAACCCACTTGTCACATCTGTCAGACATCTAAGATTTGGGAGGAGGCATAGGGGTGTAAGGAACCATCAGCAGAGGACCCCTGTGACCTTAGAGCGAAGTATGAACCTCCAGGCCAGCTGAACTGCCAAGGCCATTTGGGGCACTCACCAGCATTCTGTCATTTCCATGCAGTGATGATATTGAAATTAGCCAGCATTGCGCTCTCACTCACTATTCAAGTGGAGTCCCATGAAGCAATGCAAACTGCAAGATGTCCAGTTTGCCCAGTTTGGCCTCCACATCTTGCTAGATGACTGGAGGATGGTGGCATTGGAAGCATGTATTGGATAGAGATTAGACTGACAGGTGGTGATCTGGCAGTGAAACAGGTTTGCAGACTCACTCAGTAAGGTTATCCAGCTTTTTCAGAATGGCAGCTCCGGGTCCCTTGAAAGATAGTTCTTGAGGATGTCAAAAACTCCTGGAGTGTCAGTCCATGCCCAGTGAGTACAACCGGCCCATTACTCCAAGTGACAAAAGCTATTTCTAATCGGCGGTTTACAGCCGCCTAGTTTTTCCAAACAGTCTTTAATCTCGTCGGACATATGCAAGCTCGAAAAAATTTAAGCCGAAGGGATATCTTGCGAACTCGGGTTCATAGATTTATGGTGCTCCAATAGTATCGATAGGAGTAGGTGAAGAGCAAACTCCTTCCTGATTGTGTGTACCTTACCTGTACCTAGTCAAATTCACCAAAATTCATACCTATGTTACACTCCTATCGTCCTTAATCCAAGTAACACCCCCAGAATCTCGGGACACTAGAATTGAGCCATTCGGATTGACTGCTTTCGAGTTCGTCGAGTACCTTTGTCTGCTGACGGTCAAGACAAACTACCTACTCCCACGACAGCAGAAGTAGATATCCTTGCCGTTGTCCCTCACGCATGCGAGAATAAAGAGAGATGCGGGGGACAATGCTGGCTCTGAGGCACAGGACTGGCTGTGATTGTCAAACCGTCGGTATCCGCTTTTCTACCCATAGTGTCATATATGGAGGGTCGTACTCTGCCAAGGTCTCATCTGCGGAGGTCAGGACTGTGGTAAGAGAAAGTAACGGGGGGCCGTTAAGCAGCGCCTTGAGCACGTAGATCTCTTCTGTTCCGTTCCACAGCTACTTTAGGATTCGAAGCGAAATGACGAAAGCAAACGAGGCTGCCACTGTTGGAGTCTTGGATCGGCGGTACGGAGACAAACGTGCTAAAATCTGAGTTGATGAACCACAGGGCGAAGTATCATATCAGGAATTTTACAAATGCTAATTCAGTTGATGTTAACTAATTTTACTAATCTGACATGCAGTTAGTCGAAATAAGCAAGATTAGCATCACCACAGTCAGAAGAGTCACTCGGGTCAATTAACATCGGCATTTTGCTGAAGGAGCACAACATATAACGAACTAGCCAGCTGTGAGTACATGTCATAGCTACACCATCTACTCGATTTCAGCAACACAATACGTGCGAAGCTGAGTGGGAAGAATGCCCAACAGTCCACTCGAACCGTTAAATCCATCATGCTTGAACGATTCAGATATGCTTGGATCATACCCACCCGGATTATACGTATACGTCTGGCCGCGAGTGACGGCCCACGGATTCTGCGTCGTGTCGATTACAAATTTTGTAACTTGACAGCTTCGATCGACTTCCCATGGATTTAGATCACTATAATCTTGCGCCATATGGAAGCCCATGATTTTCCCATCGTCAGAAACGTCGATGAATTGGGACGTAAGACAGTCGCGAAGGGGATGCATTCCTTTCTTCGGTAGTTGGAGGCATTCCGTTTGGAAATTCATCGGCAAGACCACGCCAGGGCAATACTTTGAAAGCGTAATATCAACATATTTGAGTTGAAATGTTTTAGTTATACATGAAGGCGTGTCGTCAAGAAGCCGTAGGGTAGTTTCCCCTGTGATGGAGTCGATGATTAGCTTCATGAACTTGATGGACTCCGGTGGTCCTTCGAGAACACCCCGATGAGTTAAGCGAAGAGCAGCGGGTTGACCAGTCTCTCCTGCATTGTCATCGGGCGGAAGGATGAAGACGTACACAATTGCAGACGTTGCATAATTTTCTTTACGACTGACACAGATGATATACCTATCGAGGAATGCCACCCGGTGACGATCCGTGCCAGGAAATGGTGTCTAATGTTTTCAATGAAACGCGTGTGTAATCACTTGACTGGCCTAACATACCTTTTCGTCCACAGTGGGGAACTTGTAGGACACCTGTGTCCGTGTATCAAACACCATTGGATGGTCCTTGAGCGGAATGAGGTAAAGCCGTGAATTCCCAGAAATCAATGCCATGGTGCGCGAGAGTTCATTCGTCGGACGAGCAAGGTTCTCAACAGGACTCGCATAACACAGCCTGCCTGTGCCATAGTTCAACTGACATTCCACTAATGTCCTGGAAATAATCTTGAGTATACGTGGATCGGATCACATTGAAACGTACCACTGTGTCTGAGACTCTATGGAAAACTGAACCAGGACATACACCATAAAGTGTCCCTTCGCAGATACGATTGGTTCAGCATCAAAGGAATGTATTTGAGATTTGGAGGCGGGGTCCTCCCAGAGAACCTGTCCTGTGGTCCTCTTCGCGGCAAAATCAAGAGCATGAACCACTATCCGATTCGGCAATTCCCTCGAGACAACCCATCGTCCAAAGATGCGTTTAGAAGGTGTTGGAGGTGGGTGTTTAATTTTAGGGTCGGAAAGATTGATCTCAATGGTCGACAGCAGACGTACGGGTTGTGTCGTCCATGATTCTGCGAGGCGCACACCCTTTAGAAGCATTCGTAGGAGGTACGTCTCGGATTGGGTGGGAAATGGGCCAAGTGGGCGCATGTACGACATATTTTCATACAAGGCTCTCCAACGATTCGCGTCCTTGGTAATCGCATGGAATGCCTTCGAGACCTGCATGCCAACGTGTTAAGATACAGAGTGTGTGTGCAAGTTTGTCGACTTGCCGTTCGACATCTGATAATGTCTCGAGGGTCAGAATAGTATAGAACATTAAGAATGAGCTCTGTTGGAAGTTTGGAATGGGTCGACATGATGGTGGCCGACATTGAATAAGTTCGTCGAGGGGGCGGACACCCTATAGGGATCGAGGCTTCCCGCCACCACTCGCGTCCTATACATAGGGGGATCCCAATTTGTCTTTGTTAGAATTATTCCGACTCTGACCATGGACAAATGACTCACCAGACCCAGGTGGCTGTGGACATCAGGAATTTTACAAAAATCTTAATTTCTGCTAATTTCGACTAACTTCAGCTAATTTCAGCTAAATTAGATTCTTGTAAAATTCCTGATGGGTGCAGCGTGCGCTGCTGGATTTCGAATTACCAATGCCATTTTTTTATTGCAAGGCCAATTCTGATTTTTGGTGATGGGTTTCACTGGCGTAGTACGCTGAGTAGTTTGACCATTGTCGTAGTCGTGCCAATCTCTCCAGCGTCGCACCACATGAACTGGAAACGTTGTATCGTGCTTGTAAGCCCGCAGAGTTTGGCCGAAACGAGGAAAGTGTGTTGGATGAATCCTATCGTAAGGCGGGCAAGATGGATCTCACTTCATTCACGACACTGCTGAATTCGTATCGTCTTGCTATTCAAGACCAGGTCCGTAAGGCACTTCGATGAAGATGGAACTGTATAAGTTGAACCTTTACGGCGCGTATTTCTGTTTCCGTTGTCTTTCACGTTGGATTAAACGGATCATCATCGGATAAAGGTGATTTTTTCAAGGCCCACAATGACACACCGCACGGAGAGAACATGTTTGGGTCCTTGGTCGTCGTCCTTCCCACTTTCCACGAGGGCGGTCAATTCGTCCTTTGTCGACAGGAAAAGGAGTGGACCAGTGATTTTGCGGACAAGATTGCAACCGCTGCAGAACCATTTATCTGCTTCATCGCTTTCCCCAGCGATCTCGAGCATGAGGTCTTACCTATCACCTCTGGATATCGGGTCACACTCACAGTATTCCAACCCCGTCCATCCGACTATGTCTGTCCTCCCCCCGCCTCATTTAAGGCTGCGACAGGCCCTTGCAGATTTGGTGAACGACCCGTTGCTTCTGCCCGATGGTGGCTATCTGGTGTCTGGCCTTGTTTACGAGTATGGTCAGACTCGGGGCCATGTGATCGATTCCCTGTTGGGTCGACTCGACGGATCCGACCGTGCACTTGTGGATGTATGTGGTGCTCTCGGTTTGTCATGCTCTATTCGGCTTCTCTACCGGGATGTCTTCAGCACCGGCCTCCATTTTCTCACTACCAAGGAGCTCGATGTAGAAGATACGTTGGATTTGGAGGATCGGACGTATGAGGAACATTTGGAAGACGCACTTGATGAGTTTGCTCCAGAGGAGGCTGAAGGCGTCGCCTTTATCGAAAAAAAAGGGAGCCCAATGTTCCAGACAATCTGAAAGAGTATTTCAAGGACCTGGTCACTAAAGTGTTGGCGATTACAGTAACGCAAGATTCCACTGTAGGCATCCAGAGCCCAGTGATGCAGTGTGGATATGGTGACGAGATGGATGTGGAATATGTTAATGGGACCGCATCTCTCGTGATCCCCGCTCACGTGTTGAATTTTAAGCGCCTGAACATGGGGTTTTCTGGAACACGATTGTTTGTAAAGGACGCCAGGGTAGATAATAACTTGAGTAGCTACCTCTCAACCTCTTGCATCAAGTTCCGGCATTTTCAGCGGGCACACACCGACAGGCATAAGAACTTATTTTTCGGGTTCTGCGCCTGCCTCGATAGTTGACAGCTGCAGGAACGTGATAGGTAAAGTGTATGCAGAAGACGTACTTGCATGATTTACGGAGGGTAATCAATGTCTCGATAGTCTATCTCGCTTGACTCCAAAGAGTCGATGTATGTGTAATCCAGCGCTGTTCACTAGACCCGTTTCCGAGATAGAGCACTCACCGGGCGGCCAGCGTCTTAGAGTCTATTCGTACATATCGACGGTGGCTCATAACATCACCCTTGGCATTCCATACCGAAATATAGTCGTACTAGGTGAGATTGCTGTGGTAGAGATTGCTGTAGTATAGCTTGTACATGAACGGAGAGGGCCACTTGGGAATTTCTGTCAGGACGAGAGTGTATGCTTGGCTTGGTGGTGGCTTTCGGGGGACATCACGTGGCGCACACAAATGTTCTAAACCAAACAAATGAGTTGGAGGAATCATTCACCTCCAACCTACTCCCAGGTTTGCACCACGACTATGTCTGCACCGAATATGCGTCACCTTTCCAGATCCTCGAACGACAGACCGCTAAAGAAGTCCTTCGTGCCATCCTCCATGCAATTCTCTTTCAGCATCTCTTCAACCACACATTTTTGACATACTCGACGTCATCATGGTCAGTCCCAGCTTTGTTACATCTTACGACACGGATACTGACTGCCCTTTTCTGGACCCTTTCTGGCGCCGCCGTTCGTGAATCCAAAAACCTACACGTACGACAGCCGGTGTAGCAGACCACGAAATGGAACAATTCGTCGACGAAAAAGTAAACTTTTTTGGAGAGGGATCGAAAGCGGGACGTCCAAACGTGGACCATATTCATTCACTCTCACCGTTAAATAGGATCGTGGATGCAGAACTCAGACAGCCCAGTTGTCGACGTGACGTGTCGTTTTTCGGTGTGCCGCTGATTCGCCCATGTGCGCGCTGCTGCATGGTATCATACAGATTGTCAAGAGTTTAGTGCGACAATTGCTACCCTTACCAATACGCTCCAAATCATGTTCGCCCACCCGTCCACTAAGAAGGGTTGTACCGCTGTCCCGCTAATCACCAGCGCCACCGGTATGTCGCCGTTTCCAATCCGTGCCATGGTGAAAGTCGACGGGGTCGAGATCCCCGTTGTCCCTCATGCATGGGAGAAGAAAGAGAGATGCCGAGGACAATGCTGACTCTGAGGCAGAAGACTAGCTGTCATTATCAAACCATGCGTTATCCGCTTTTCTACTCATCATGTTATGCATGGGGGGCCCTACTCTGTTCGTGTTTTGCTGGTGGAGGTCAGGACGGTGGGGCGGGCAAGTAACGGTGGGTCGTCGAGCAGCGCATCGAGCAGGTATATCTCTTCTGCTGCGTTCCACAGCTATTTTTGGATTCGAAGCGAAATGATGAAAGCAAACGAGGCTGCAACTGTTCGAAATGTGCGACGAGGAGCTGGGTTGACGGTCCGAATAAACGCACTGAAATCTGAGTTGATGACCTACATGGACGAACACCACAGTCAGAGGGCGGCGTTTGCAACGGACTAGCTAGATGTAAGTACGTGTGCCACAGTTACATCATCTACTCGAATTCAGTAACACAATACGTGTTTTCAAGCCGATCATGAAGAAAACCCAGCAGTCCTCTCGAACCGTCAAATTCATCACGCACGTACGCCACCAATTCTTCTGACCCAAACTCATCCAGATCATACTTGTGCTCCAATTGAACGAGCGACATCCGGCCGCGAGTGACGGCCCACGGATTCTGTGTCGTGTCGATCACAAATTTTGTAACTTGATAGCTTTGATTGGCTTCCCATGGCCTTAGGTCTCTATAATTCTTCCAAGCCATATAGAAGCCCCTGATCTGCCCATCGTCAGAAACGTCGATGGATTGGGACCCATTATGATCGCGAAGGGGATGCATTCCTCTCTTTGGCAGTTGAAGGCACTCCGTCTGGACATTCATCGGCAAGACCACACCAGGGCGATACTTTGAAAGCGTGATGTCAACATATTTGAGCTGAAATGTTTCACATAAAGGTTGGTTGTCGAGAAGCCGTAGGGTGGTCTCCCCGGTGATGGAGTCGACGATTGGCTTCATGAACTTGATGGACATTGGTAGTTCTTCCAGAATACCCCGATGAGTTAGGCAAAGAGTAGCGGGTTGGCCAGTCTCTCCTGCATTACCATCGGGCGGAAGGGTGAAAACGTACACGATGGCAGACGTTGCACGATTTGTTTCACGACTGACACAGACAATATACCTATCGAGGAATGCCACCTGGTGACGATCCGTGCCAGGAAATGGCGTCTAATATCTTCAATGAAACGCGTGTACAACCACTCGATTATCCTAACATACCTTTTCGTCCAGAGTGGGGAATTTGTAGGATAGCCGTGTTCGTGTATCAAACACCATTGGGTGATCCTCGAGCGGAATGAGGAAAAACCGTGAATTACCGGAAGTCAATGTCATATTGCGGGAAAGTCCATTGGTCGGATAAGCAAGGTTCTCAACAGGACTCGTATAACACAGCTTTCCAGTGTCATAGTCCAACTGACATTCCAGCAACGTCCTGCAAAAGATCATGACCATAGATGCATCGGATTAGATCGCATTGAAACACACCACTGAGTCTGTGTCTGTGGCACTATGAAAAACTCCACTAGCACATACACCATGAAGTGTCCCTCCGCAGACACGATTGGTTCAACATCAAAGGACTTTATTTCAGCTTTGGAGACGGGGTCCTCCCAGAGAACCTGTCGTGTGGTCCTCTTTGCGGCGAAATCGAGATCATGCACCACTATCTGTTCTGGTAATTCCCGCGAGACAACCCATCGTCCAAAGATGCATTTGGAAGGTGTAAGAGGTGGGTTGTTGATTTTCGGGCCGTTGCGGTCGGAAAGATCGATCTCAATGGTCGACAGCACACGCATGGGCTGTGTTGCCCATGATTCTGCGAGGCGCACACCCTTTAGAAGCGTTCGCTCGAGGTAGGTCCTGGATTGGGTCGGAAATGGACCAAGCGGGTGCATCCACGACGTATTTTCATACAAGACTCTCCAAAGATTTTTGTCTTTGGTAATCGCATGGAATGCCTTCGAGACCTGTACGCCAGCGTGTTAGGATGCTGCGTACACATGCAAGTTTGTCAACCTGCCGTTCGACATCGGATAATGTCTCGAGGGTGAGAATAGTATAGGACTTTAAAAATGAGCTCTGTTGGAAGTTTGGAATGGGTCGATATGGCAGCGGCCGGCATTGGAACAAAGCACCCTATAGGCGTGACGCGAAGCAAGCGGTGAGAGGCTACTGCTGCACACAACAATATAGACCCTATTAATTGTCTCAGCCTCAATCGGAGGTTCCCGCCCCTATTACTTGGAAGTCCAAGCGCGCGCGCAGCCACGACTGGCTTCGGACCGGAGCTATTACTGCCACTATTGTGCATTGACGTCAAACCGTATGGACGACCTTTGTAGGATTATCACGTATGTATTTCTTTTGTTTGTATAGCACTATTTTCTGGGTATTCGGGCACCTGTATCTTTTTGCACAGTCTTGTGTGGCAGACGCCGAAATGGAATAACTCGTCAACGAAAAAGTAAAGGTCTTTTGGAAAGGGGTCGAAAGCGGGACGTCCAAAAGTGGACAGGTATCAGCCGTCCTCGCATCGTTCTACGCACATCCTCACGATGCACAGACCCTCATCACTTTTTCAGAAGCCCAGGAAGTCGTGATTCCAGGTGTATGTCGGAGAGGATGAGGTACCGTGGAAGCAATGGTCGGCTTTTTTGGTCGTTTCATCGTCATTCACCCTCGCTGTCGAATGAACGCAGAACTCAGACAACTCAAGTCAGACAGAGGTACGCCTCTTGTCGAGGTGTCGTGTCGCCTTTTGGTTCACCGCTGATTCGCCCACGTGTGTGCGCTGTTGCATAACGCCAACCAGGTCGCAAGACTTCAGCGCGACGCTTGCCGATACCCTCACCAATACGCTTCAAGTCATACTCACCCCTCCGAAAAGGGTCTTACCTACCGCTGTCCCGCTCATCACCAACGCCACCGGTATATTGCCCTTTCCGGTCCAGATCACGGTGAAAGTTGACGGAGTCGCGATTGAATGAGGCGGGTATCTTTTTTATTTGACATGTACTTTGTGATTATAAACGCTTAACCGACCCTCGCTTCAATCAGTAATTCATCAGAACGCCTTCGAGACCGGTATACCAACCAGGATGCTGAGTTCTTACTACAAACCTTGTCAACTTGGCTTGCCGCTCGGTATCTGTAGTTGTATTGGGGGGGTCAGAATGGTATAGGTGACATCATGAGGAAGTCACTTCTCTCACTCAGTTCGATTGAGAGAATCGAGCGGGTGCCAGATGATCACTAACTAGTCGTATTCCATTCCAACCTTATTTAATGGGGTGAGGTGGTTCCAATCTTCAATTCTACTTTTTCATTCCGACTTTGACCATGGGCAAATACTGCGTCGACTCACTGGACTCCAAGGTAGCTGCGGTGAAGCGTGCGCTGCTGGAGCGTACTCCATTCTACACAGGAATGTGTCCCATCCCAGACTATCAACGGCTTTTTTACAAGGCCAATTCTGCTTTCTGGTGAGGGGTTCAGCCGGCGTAGTACGCTGAGTTGTCTGACCAGTACTATAGCGGTATCGACCTTTCTAACGTCGCACCACATGAACTAGAAGCGTTGTATCGTGCCTGCAAGCCCGCAGAGTTTGGCCAAAACGGGGAGAATGAGACGGATGAACCCTATCACAAGCCGGGCAAGATGAGTCTCACTTCATTTGCGACACAGCTAGATCCGTGGCGTCTTGGTATTCAAGATCGAGTCCATAAGGCGCTGCTTACTGAGAACTTCTCCTCGATGGAGATGGAATTGTGTGAGCTGAACGTCTACGGTGCGCACATCTGTTTCCAGTGTCTTTCAAGTTGAATGAAGCGGGTTATCCATCAGGTAAAGGTGATTTTTCCAAGGCTCGCAAAGTCACCCCGCAGGGACAGAACATGTTTGGTTCCTTGGTCGTCGTCCTTCCTACTTTCCACGACGGCGGTCAATTCGTCCTTTGTCAACAACAAAGGGAATGAACCGTTGATTGTGCAGATAAGATTGCAACAGCTACGGAGCCGTCTATCTGCTTCATCGCGTTCTATGGCGACCTCGAGCACGAAGTCTTGCCCATTACCGCTGGATATCGGATCACAGTCACGTACAATCTGTATTCCAACCCTCGTCCATCCAACTATTTCAGCCCTCCCCAACCCATCTGATCTAAAGTTGCGACAGGAACTTGCGGACTTGGTGAACGATCTGACACAACTACCCAATGGGGGCTACCTCTGGTTTGGTCTTGTTCACAAGTATGTTCAGACTCGGGACAATGTTCAAATCGATACCCTGCTGGACCGACTGAAAGGATCGGATCGTGCACTTGTGGATGCATGTGGCGCGCTCGGTTTGCCATGTTCTATTCGGGTCCTCTACCGCGATCCCAGTGAACTCGGCCTCAATTTTCTCACTACCAGGGCGCTCGATATAAAGGCCAAGATACGCGATGACGACGACCTGTTGTCACTAACTGCGAGCGTTAAATCTGCACTCGGAAAAGTCAGTTCCGAAGTGTGCGAGAGTTTCCGTTTTGTTGGCCAAGAGGAATTAGATGTCGATGCAATTAAAGAGCGCGGACTGGTGGGTCTTTTCGCGAATCCGGTCACAGAAGTGTTGGAGGTCACGAGAATGAGACCTTACGCCACGGTTCCGGTGGCGACAAATGGTAACGCGCCTCTATTGAAGTACGTGGATGGGAACGCGTGTTTGTTGGTTGGGGTGGAACCGGCAAAGAAACGTCGCCAGGTTGGGTTCTAAACAATAAAAATAGATTTTCATGAACTCGTGTTACCTACTTGTACATATCAGAACATTCACGTGTAGATGCGAAATGCAAAATCGAGAGCATGCACCGCTATTCGATTCGTCAATCAAAGATGAGATTGACCCTGATGATGATTGTGGGGATGAGATAATTTTAACTAATTATCCAATCCAGCCGATTTGTTTTCATACATTCTGTAAACATCGCCAGCCTCTGCTTTTCGTCATGCGTGTGTCGGGTTCAACTTGTATTTTATTTTCTTTTATGCTGTTGCAGACTGCGTGACATCGGAAGAGCGGTTGTATGACGCGTGGTCGGCGAGTCCATAGCAGGATCCCTCCTTCATCGGCGGTTCCCGGGCCCGGTCCAGGTGCGATACTCTCTCCCCACTTCTACCGCTTCTTCCC
Organism: Xerocomus amazonicus; assembly: GCA_038089295.1. NCBI lineage: Eukaryota > Fungi > Basidiomycota > Agaricomycetes > Boletales > Boletaceae > Xerocomus > Xerocomus amazonicus. The sequence continues at coordinate 13,004 of JBBPKO010000160.1, forward strand.
AGACATACGCCTCGCGATTCGCCAACCAGCGAGATGACTGGTACCCTCTCCCCACTTGCCTTGAACCAGCGTTGACCGTCTCTCCACAAGTATCACCCAGCAGTTCTCGTCCTCGTGCTAGATTCATGCCATTCAAACCGCATTGTGCATATGCCACCATTCCAGCCCAAATGGAAGCATATTTTGGCAGGGAATCCATTTTCCTAGTTCCTCTTCCCTCGGCGGTTCGCCGATGTCCCCCATTCCCCAGAACCAGCGTTCCCCCTTCACCCTCCAACAGTCAGGGACTGGGATCTCCAAGCTCGGTTCATAGCGTAAGTTGTTCTTACCCACGTGCGCGCAACTTTTCCGACTTTTTTGCAACAGACTCATCCCCAGCTTTGGACGTGTAGTCTCCGTTCACCATCCTACGTCGGCTCACCTGCCTAGGCTAGACGCTCACCATCCCGGTATACAGCGCACCAAATCGCTCATCCAGCAGTCGTTTGGAACGCCTATGCTACTCAGGCTATTCCATCCCCTCCAGACGATGTGCGCAGACCTGTCTTGCTGGGCGCCGAAGCCTGGCCATGCGAGTCCGATTCTCGCCAGTCATGCGCCTGCCGGGACATGTCTATTGCACTCAGGGTTTGGACGCCTCTGAACAAAGCCCCGATTCGCTGGTGGGACGGACGGAGAAGTTATATTGATGACTGAGACAGTAGCAATCCGACTCCTATGCTGCCTCCTTCTCTGGCCATATCGATGGCATGATGGGGATGGAAGTTCTTCAAGCTAGACCAATGAGCCCGACAGTATTTCAAGACCATTTCCTCGTCCTGGCCCATTCCTAGATGAAGAGATTCGTGCATCGCTCGATAGCGCGGGAGGTGTGGATGCAGGATTTGCAGAACCGCAGAGCCTGGCTTCGCTCATGCGCCGATAAATGCCTCTAGCAATGGCATTCTAGCCGAATGGCCGGTGCTCTCGCCCATGGAGTCAGGCGGACAAATGTCGAGGACAGGGACAAATAGTCTCGGATAATATGCTGACTATCGATCAGGGGCTTTGAACACGCCAGAGGATTCGGTTCGTTGTCACTAATATCACGTTCATTCGCACGGTTGGCGGTAACACACCCGATGGAGTAAGTCGACGCAGTTGTTTCTGATGATCCCTGTTTCACACAGCAGCTGATTCGAAATTCGATACCAGTAGAGGAATGGAGGGCACAGTGGCTGACTTCTGTTCCATCTCAATCTCAGTCGCAGCTGCTCTTGGTGTCGTCATCACAGTCGCATACAAGAACTTGTCCTTCCTTGTCCTCGCTCGGTACCGGAATTGAAGAGGCAGAACGTGAGGAGCCCTGTTCAAGGTCGGTCTGGCGGCGAAGGAACTCGGGGAGTACTGTGACGCGACTTAAGAAGGGTTTAGGCGATGGCACAAACGGTCCGAACGAGGACGCTGTTCAAAGCTGTCGACGTTCCGAGTTACCATGGAATGATAATCTAGAAGCAGAAGTGGAAGTGGAAGTCGTTGACCGCATAGATCTGGAGTCGATGCATTCTTTCTCACGTCGGCTCGAAGCATGGAGAGGTACTGAATGTCACCTTTCGACTCATCAAGGCAAGAAACTTGGGTATGTTGACGAGCGAATCTGTGGGACGATTCTTTTACTGAACGTGTATTAGCCAAGTACGTCGGTCGGTCAAGAACCCGAGCCACTGTTGAAGGATACACTGTTTGTATCTGCAGAGGTCTTCTCGCTCGCCCCACTTCCCGGCCTTGATGAAGTGGCCAAGGCGCTATTGCACGCATGGGACGGATGTCACAAAGTCATCGTGAGTGTCTTGGTTTATGGGATGTGCATATATCCTGGTTTTGGTATCTTATCACGCAAAGACCAACTGTCTCTCTTGTTTGCGTCTTGCGGAGCATTGTGCGACGATATGGAATCAGTGAAGCTGGAATGAACACCGCTGTTAGTCTCCAAACGCACCGGATGGGCAAGACTTCATGCTCAAGATCGCCACGCAACACGATGAAGCAGATAGACGGCTCTGTAGCGGTTGCAATCTCGTCCGCAAAATCAATGGTCTATTCCTTTTCCTGTCGACGAAGGACGAATTGACCGCCATCGTGGAGGGTAGGGAGGACGATGACCAAGGACCCAAACACGTCCTGTCCGCGCGGTGTGTCTTTGCGAGTCTTGAAGAAATCACCTTTGCCTGATGGTCATCCGCTTCATTCGACTTGAGAGGCACAGAAAACCGAAATACGCACCATACATGTTCAGCTCATAGAACTCCATATCCATCACGACTCCATCACGACGTAGCACCCAGTAAGCAAAGCATTTGATACCTGTGCTTGCTTGGACACCGAGATCACGCGGATCTAGGAGCGTCGCGAACAAAGTTAGATTTGGAAATCCCCCCCTATTGTATATTGTATTAGTTAGATCTCATTTCATTTTCGTCACCCCTGGGCCAAGGGGCTGAGACCAAATAATAGGGTCTATGTGCAGTAGCCTCACCCTCACCCTCACCGCCTGCTTCGCATCGCGCATATACGGTGTTTTGTTCAATGTCAGCCACCGTCATGTCGACCCATTCCAAACTTCCAGCAGAGCTCATTTTTAAAGTCCTACACTATTCTGACCCTCGAGATATCATCAGATGTCGAACGGCAAGTCGACAGACTCAACTTCAACGAGGGTCCTTACACACTGGTATACAGGTCTCCAAGGCATTCCATGCCATCACCCAGGACCTGAAATTTTGGATAACTTTATATGAAAATATGTCGTGCATGCGCCCGCCTGGTCCATTTCCGACCCAATCTAGGACCTACCTCGAGCGAACGCTTCTAAAGGCTCTGCGCCTCGCAGAATCATGGATGACACAGCCAATGCGTTTGCTGCCGACCATTGAGATCGATCTATCCGGCCCAAAAATCAAAAAAGTCAAGAACCGACCTCCAACACAAAACCGACCTCCAACACAAAACCGACCTCCAACACCTTCCAAACGCATCTTTGGAAGATGGGTTGTCTCGCGTGAATTGCCGAATCAGATAGTGGTGCATGATCTCGATTTTACCGCAAGGAAGTCCACACGACAAGTTCTCTGGGAGGGCGCCGCCTCCAAAGCCGGAATAGATTTCTTCGATGCCGAACCAATCGTCTCTGCGGAGGGGCACTTTATGGTGTATGTGCTGGTGCAGTTTTCGACAAAGTCACAGACGCAGTGGTATGTTCACTTCTGATGTTATCCGATGCATCCATGCTCACGATTTTTTTCAGGACACTGCTGGAATGTCAGTTGGACTATGACACTGGAAAGCTGCGTTATACGAGTCCTGTTAAGAACCTTGCTCATCCAACGAATAAACTCTCGCGCACCATGGCATTGATTTCTGGGAATTCACGGTTTTGCCTCATTGCACTCGAGGATCACCCAATGGTGTTTGATACACGAACACAGATGTCCTACGAGTTCCCCTCTGTGAGCACAGCGGTATGTTGGGCGTACAAGTACTCGCACACTCTGTTCATTGAATATTAGGCACCATTCCCTGGCACGGATCGTCACCAGGTGGCATTCCTCGATGGGTATATCGTCTGTGTCAGTCGTAAAGACAATTATGCAACGTCTGCCACTGTGTACGTTTTCGCCCCTCCGCCCGATGGCAATGCAGGAGAGACTGGCCAACCCGCTACTCTTCGCCTAACTCATCGGGGTGTTCTGGAAGGACTACCGAAGCCCATCAAGTTCATGAAGCCAGTCGTCGACGCCATCACCGGGGAAACCACCCTGCGCCTTCTTGACAGCGAGTCATTAAGAAGTGAAACGTTTCAGCTCAGATATATTGACATCACGCTTTCAAAGTATCGCCCTGGCGTGGTCTCGCCGCCGATGCATTTCCAGACGGAGTGCGTCCAACTGCCAAAGAAAGGAATGCATCTCCTTCGCGATCGTGGAACGTACCAATCAATCGACGTTTCTGACGATGGGCAAATCAGGGGCTTCCATATAACGTGGGATTGGAGAAGCGGTCGAAAGCCTTGGGAAGACAGTGAAATCTATCAAGTTACGAAATTTGCGATCGACACCACACAGAGTCCGTGGGCCTTCACGCGCGGGCGGATGTCGCTTATTGAAAGCAAGAATGGGTATTATCCAGCCGAGACTGAACCAGACGCATTTGGGGCCTGCATCCATGATGAATTTGACGGTTCGAGAGGACTCTTGGGTTTTTCTCATGCCCAACTTCACAACAAGTATTGTGTTGCTGAAATCGAGTATATGATATAGAAATGGCATGTACTTACAGCTAGCTAGTTTGTGTTGTGCTCCAACTCAGGTTTTGGCACGTCTTGTCTCTGTACCGTCAATGCACGACCTTCTCTTGCTCCTCCTCGTTGCACAATTCGAACAGTCGCAGCCTCATTTGCTTTCATCATTTCGCTTCGAATCCCAAAATAGCTGTGGAATTGCAATAGACGAGAAGAGCTCTACGTTCTGCATGCGCTCCTCAGCGATCCCCCCGTTACTTTCTCTTACCAATGTCCTGGCCTCCGCGCAGACGAGACTAAAACAGTGCAGGCCCCCCTCATGCGTGACGCGATGGGTGCAAAAGCGGATACCGTATGGTTCGACAATCACAGCTAGTCTTGGGCCTCAGAGTCAGCATTGTCTCCGGCATCTCGCTCTCTTCTCGCGTACAACAGCACGAATATCCAATTCTGCTATCATGACAGTGGGTCGTTTATCTTGACTGTCGGAAGACAAAAGGTACTCATTGGACTCGAAAGCAGTCGATTCGAATAATGGGGCACCAAGAGCATAATCGACAAAGTCGTCATCCCCACTTCCAAATGATTCGACCGGCTTTGGACCAGCCAGGAGGCGGCACTGAACGCGGCTGTTTTATCTGATCGAACAATACCGGATCTTGCTCAGCACGCCCTTGGCGCAACGTGAATCTTCGCACCCATTCCAAGGCAACCTTTTCCTCGTCATCGAAGATGCGCGTGATGGCTGGTGTCTGGCTCAGCGAAGGCATCATCAAGCTCAAAAAAGGGGGGTACTTCACATACATTTTTGCCAGTTGCACGTGCAAGGCCATGTTTCTGTGACGGTCTGATGCCGCTGTGAACAGGAGGAACGACAAAACCAGGTAGAGGTGTATGACGCAGCTGAAAGCACGGAAGAGAGGAGTGGCAAGTGGGAGGGTATGGCGAACGTCGATGAATTGGTTGGTGAAGAGCTCAATAATGCGAGTATTGATGGAGCAGTCGATGGAGAATTCAGAGATGCAGATATTGAAGGGGAGCAGACCCAAATAAATGACAGCGCATTGATTATGGGGGAGAGAGATAGCGTGCTGACGCGCGAGCGATTGACGACGGCAGCGGCTGAAGATAAGCAGCCCCCTTCTGACAACAGCTGCAACATACAAAGAGAATATCCAACACCACCAGAACCTCCTGATCCATCTGACTAGGTCATACACGGAGATGACGAATCCCCGAGCGAAGAGCTTGAGGGGGAATCAGATAGGTCGAGCGGACCGAGCGGGAATAGGAGGCGAACCAGGTGACCTGAGCGGCGACTTACCAGGTGCCAGAGAACCCTCGGAAGATGACAGCAGGAAGCACGTCAACGGATTGAGCATGCAGTGTCCGGATAGACAGCTAAACTGCCAGACAGCTGAGCAGGGTCGGTCGAGCGGATTGGGAAGCATAGATGGCAACCAAACATGCCGGATCGGCGCAGATAGCATCCAGGGATAGCTGGGAGATGGCGGAAATGATTGCGCCACGAGTACAAACTCACGAAACCGGAGGCGAAACCTATCGAATGATTGGGGTGGGCAAGCCGAACTACGAGATGCTAAGCGCAACAGGAAGTGCAAGAGCGATGGCGGGAGTGACTGGATGGATGGAAGATATGGCCAAACAGATAGCGCAGTGAGCGACGCGCGCTACGACTCAGTATAGTACGAGTTCGAAGACGTTGGCCATATACCAGACGAGTCAGCGCAAGCGGTATGAATGGAGAACAAGGAACGTACCTACTTTCCGTTAATGAAGATCCCAAACAGCCATTGACCTGCAATATTAGGCAAGTGCGCTGCACCGAGTCTACGAACGAATTGCAATCATCCTGTGGGATTCAATGGGTAACCGTACTCTTTCATTATTCCCCTCTTTCTTTTTCGCAAGCATTCACCTTGCCACGGCAGGGTTTTCTGCTTGAGCAGGGCTTTATGACTTACATAAAATCTAATAGGCACGAGCAGAGCCACAGAGCGACGTCTTCGGACGACCGTAGGTAAGCGGCGCACGTCCCTTTCTTCCCGCGCCTCCACCTACCCGCCGCTCGTCTGCTGTCGTGGCTGCACCACTCCCAGACCTCAAACAGTTTGTTTTCAGTGCCTCGCAGTTTCTCCTCGAACAACTAGTTAGTACCGTTCTACAAAAATGTTGTATTCTTGGCTGAATTCAATCGAGACTATTATTTAATGTACACCTCATGTAGTCAGCAAGAGAAGGCACATTTGATGTGTAAGTTTGGATTTACGCCACCGCCGGGGTTGCCTAGGGATGACTATCTATACTGGCAAGGACGCACGATGTCGTTGGACACCGTTAGAAGGGTTGTGTTCATCGATTATTGCTGGCTGGCGGTGGTGGCGAAAACCTAGGTAAGCATCGTCTCCTTTGGCGTGGATTTTGGGTCGTATTGCACGGGTTAATGCCTCGGTCAAACGTCTCGAGACCCCAAAGTTTTTGACACCGCGTACTTCTCTCGCCTACTTTCTATTACATTTACTATCTCAATCCCGGAATATCTGTTTCGGCGGGCTCGGGGCGGATATGGTCGAGAAGGCGGCTTGTAATTCGACTCGTTGATAGCCCGAAGACTAGACCACTGGTTAAGGAGGTTACCCAGTCACGATAATCCACCATTCACATGTTCGACCAGGTATATACCCCTACCTGGTCCTGTTGTTCCTCCAGTCCACAGCGGCATCAGACCGTCACAGAAACATGGCCTTGCACGTACAACTGGCGAAAACGTATGTGAAGCACCCTCCCTTTTTGAGCTTGATTGCCTTCGCCGATCCAGACACCAGCCATCACGTGCTTCTTGGGTGATGAAATTGAAGTGGGTGCGAATCTGTGCAGGTGAGTATCCGTGATTCACATCGCGCCTACAGCGCGTTGAAAGATCCAGTGTTGTTCGACCAGGTACGATAGCCGGCTGTGAGATGTGGTCCCAAGCCGATAGAACTGCTTTTGCAACGATTCTCTTGGTGTCCCATTCGGATCAAGACTGCCCTCAAGTTCTACGAGTAACTTGTGTCTGCCGACAGTCGAGACAAACGACCCGCTCACAAGACAGCAGAATTGGATATTCTTGCCGTTTTCCGGCTCGCACGCGAGAAGAGAGACCATGCTGACTCTGAGGCGCGCCGCCCAAGACTAGCTGTGATTGTCAAACCATGCGCTATCCGCTTTTCTTCCTGTAGTGCGGAGGGCCGTACTCTGCCAAGATCTCGTCGGCGGAGGCCAGGACGGTGATGAGAGAAGGTAAGAGGGGCCGTTCAGCAGTGCATCAAGCACGCAGATCTCTTCTGTTGCGGATTCGAAGCGAAATGATTAAAGCAAAGATGCTGCAACTGTTCGAATTGTGCAACGAAGAGTGAGACATTGGATTGACAGCACAGAGACAAACGTGCCAAAATCTGAGTCGATGACCTGAATGGGCAGCGGTAGAGCGCCTCTCCCGTCACTTAACGTCGGCGTTGTGCTGGAAAAAGGAGCACAACACAACATAGAACGTGCTACCTAGGTGTGAGTACATTCCATAGCTAGACCATCTACTCGATCTCAGCAACACAATAGGTGTATCGAAGCTCAGCATGAGAAAAACCCAATAGCTGTCAAACTCATCATGCCTGTACGCAATGCCCGGACCATACATGCCCGGATCATACTCAAACCTCCATTCAGAAAGGGACATCCTACCTCGAGTGATGACCCACGGATTCTGTGTCGTGTCGATCACAAATTTGGTGACTTGATAGGTTCGATTGGGCTTTGGATCTCTTCTCCAATCCGTTAATATGGAAGCCCCTGATCCGCCCATCATCAAAAACGCCGATGGATTGGGACGCTCGACGATCGCGAAGAAGATTCCATTCCATTCTCTGGCAATTGGAGGCAGGGCACTCCGTCCGGATATGCATCAGCGAAACCAGGGCGATACTTGGAAAGCGTGATGTCAACATATCTGAGCTCAAACATTTTATCTAATGGCCGACTGTCAAGAAGGCGCAGGGTAGTTTCCCTTGTGATGGAGTCGGCGATTGGCTTCATGAACTTGATGAACTCCGGCGGTCCTTTCAGAACACCTCGATGGGTTAGGCGAAGAGTGGCGGGTTGGCCGGTCTCTCCTGCATTGCCATCGGGGGGAAGGGCGAAAACGTACACAGTGGCAGATCTCGCATAATGGTCCTGGTGACGATCCGTGCCAAGAAATGGTGTCTAACGTTTTCAATGAAACGCGTGCGTAACACTTGACTGGCCTAACGTACCTCATCCACAGGGGCATATTTTAGAATAGCTGTGTTCGTGTATCAAACACCATTGGATTGTTCTTGAGCGGAATAAGGCACGGTGAATTCCCAGGAATCAATATCATGTTGCAGGAAAGTTCATTCGTCGGATGAGCAAGGTTCTCAACAGGACTCGTATAACATAGCTCGCCAGTGTCATGGTTCAGCTGACATTCCAGTAGTGTCCTGAAAAAGATCATGAGTATACGTGCACCGGATCACGTTGAATATACCACTGTGTCTGTGACTCTATAGAAAACTGCACTAGCACATACACCATCAAGTGTCCGTCTGCATATACGATTGGTTCAGTATCAAAGAAATCTATTTCAGCTTTGGAGGCGGCATCCTTCCAGAGAACCTATGTGTGTCTGCAGCAAATTGCGCCACTATCTGATTCGGCAATTCCCACGAGACGTCCCATCAACCAAAGAAGATGCGTTCGGAAGGTGTTGGTCGCTCACGACCATTTTTGATTTCGGGACTGGAAAGATCGATCTAAATATTCGGCAGTACACACATCAGCTGTGTCGTCCATGATTCTGCGAGGCGCAGAGCCTTAGAAGCGTTCGCTCGGGGTGGGTCCTGAATTGGGCCGGAGGGTGCTCATCGTGGTTGAGTTTGTCGACTTACCGTTCGACATCTGATTATGTCCCGAGGGTCAGAAAGGTGTAGGATGTTGAAAATGGTCTCTGTTGGAAGTTTGTTGCTAGAATGGGTCGAGGTGGTGGCCGACATGTTGGATTACCAAGCACGTGCGCGGCCATATCCGGACCGAACTCAAGCGAGGCGCGCGCACTCGAACGCACGATACCAGGTCGTATGACCTTCGTAGTATAGATACTCTGACTGATTGATTATTGATTCACCCTATGACTGATAAAACTTAGTTTCATCCCTTTGTTTCATGTAGCACATCAGTGCCTTGTTGCTAGCACTTTCAGTATTTAAGAAGCTCGAATAGCGCTTGTAGACCTCAGTCCGTTGTTTCTTCCACGCAACTGAGGTATGTTCATTCATAATTATCTTATCTATTACTTAGCTTACCCGATCGTAGTACATCTACACAGGTAACGATTAGTCCGTTGTTTCTTAGTACACAGCCGCACCATTACCGCTTTTAGCTGCTCATTTCCCACACGACATTGAACAAACAAGTTTGTCTAGGCGGAGACACCGGACGCCCTATATGTCGCGATATAGACCATATAGTAAAAACCTTATTAACCACCCTTGCCTTGGCTCAGCCTCGATCGGGGGTTGGCCCCTTACATAATGCATTCGAACTCTGTACAATAGGGGGATTCCAGTTGTCTTCCTTGGCTTGGCTTAGAACACTTTGTCGTTCCGACTTTGACCATGGACAAAGACTACGACGACTACCAGTACTCAACGGACCCCAAAATAGCTGCGGTGGAGCGTACGCTCCAGGAGCGCGACCCATTCTGCAGAGGAATGTGTCCCATTCCGGACTATCAAAGGCATTTTTACTACAAGGGCAATTCTGATTTTCGGTCAGGGGTTCCATTGGCGTGGTACGCTGAGTTGTCTAACGAGTACTATAGTCATATCGACCTCTCCAGCGTTGCACCGAATGAACTAGAAGCGTTCTATCGTGCTTGCAAGCCGGCAGAGTTTGGCAGAAACGAAGAGAGTGTGCTGGATGAATCCTATCGTAAGGCGGGCAAGATGGATCTCACTTCATTTGCGACATTGTTGAATCCACGTTGTCTTGGTATTCAAGACCGAGTCCATAAGGCGCTGCTTACTGAGAACTTCTCCTCGATGAAAATGGAATTGTATAAGCTGAACGTTTATGGTGCGTGGTTCTATTTTCCATCGTCTTTTAGTCGAATGAATCGGATCATGATTAGGCAAAGGTGATTTTTTCAAGCCCCACAAGGACACACCGCGCGGACAGAACATGTTTGGATCCTTGGTCGTCGTTCTTCCTACTTTCCACGAGGGCGGTCAATTCGTCCTTCGTCAACAACAAAAGGAATGGACCATTGACTTTGCGGACGAAATTGCAACAGCTAAAGAGCCCTCTGTCTGCTTTATCGCGTTCTATGGGGACCTCGAGCACGAAGTCTTGCCTATCACCGCCGGGCATCGAGTCACACTCACTTACAATCTGTATTCCAACCCTGTCCATCCGACTACGTCGGTCCTCTCCGCCCCATATCATCTAAAGTTGCGACAGGCACTTGCGGATTTGGTGAATGACCCGACACAGCTACCCAATGGGGGCTATCTCGGGTTTGGTCTTGTTCACGAATATGCTCAGACTCGGGACGATGTTCAAATTGATTCCTTGCTGGGCCGACTGAAAGGATCAGACCGTGCCCTTGTGGATGTATGTGGTTCGCTCGGTTTGCCGTATTCTATCCGGCTCCTCTACCGCGACCCCTGTAGAGAAAGCTCCAATTTTCTCACCACAGAAGTACTCGATATAATGGCTAACATACGCGATGACGACGGCGATTTTTCATTAACTGGGAGCGTTAAATATGCACTCGAGGATGTCAGTTCGGATGTGTGCATGGGTTTCCGTTTTGTTGGCCAAAAGGATCTAGATGTCGACAGTATTGAAGAGCTCGACGCGGAGAATTTTTTCGCGGATCCGGTCACCGAAGTGTTGGAGGTCACGAGGATGAAATCTTCCGTGGACGTCAGGTCCCCGGTTGCGACATATGGTAATGATCCTCAGTTGGAGTATGTGTATGGGACCGCTTGTTTGTTGGTTGCGGTGGAAGCGAAAGAAAAACGCTGCGGTCATGTTCTGAAAAAATAGAAATATACATAAGTCGACACTTTCCTACCTAGCTATATGTATAGAGCGTGACGTGTAGATGTGAACAATTGAGAGCATTCGATTTGTTTAATGAGACAGCTCGTCGTGGATGTTAGTGCTTGAAAGCACACTCATGGGCCGTGTGATCTGACTAAATGCTACTAGAAACGTCACATGGTCCCGAATTTGATCATACTCATGAACAAGACCAGACACCAGATAGCCACCATAGGGCAGTGTTGGAATTCCAAGCGCGCTCCTTCCAGCCCAAGCGAGATAGTATACCGACCGTAAATCATGTATGTAAATACTTTCACATCACATTCTTGGAGCTGTCAACCAAACTATTGAAGCATGCGGGACAACCAGGACCCGAAGAATGAGTTCTTATACTTGTCGGTGTGCCCGCTGGAAACGCTCAAACTTGGTGCAGGAGATTGGTAGCTACTTTTACACGAGTTGCCGTAACACGCCTGACGTCCTAAACAAATACAAAAACAAACCATGTTTAGGCGCTCACAATCCAACCACCTTGCGACGTGAACTTGCCCGATCGACAGAGATCACGAGGCATGCGATCCCATGAACATATTGCACATCCATATCGCCAAGATATTCACAACACATCACTGGGCTCTTGACGCCTACAGTGGAACCTTGGGTTACTGTGATCTCCAACACTTTAGTAACTGGGTGCTTGAAATACTCTTGCAGATTGTCTGGAACCCTGGGCTTCCGTTTTTCTTCGATAAAGGCGATACCTTCAGCCTCCTCAGGAGCAAACTCATCAAGTGCGTCTTCCAAATGTATCTCGTACGTCTGGTTCTCCAGATCCAATTGGTCTTCTACATCGAGCTCCTTGGTGGTGAGAAAATGGAGACGGGTGTAGAAGATATCGCGGTAGAGAAGCCGAATAGAACACGGCAAACCGAGCGCACCACATACATCCATAAGCGCACGATCGGATCCTTTGAGTTGAACCAACAGGGAATCGATCACATGGTTCCGAATTTGACCATACTCGTGAACAAGACCAGACACCAGATAGCCACCATCTGGAAGATGCAACGGGTCGTTCACCAAATCCGCAAGGGCCTGTCGCAGCCTTAAATGAGGCGGGGAAAGGACGGACGTAGTCGGAGAGGCAAGGTTGGAATACAAATTGTAAGTGAGTGTGACCCGATATCCAGGGGTGATAGGTAAGACCTCGTGCTCGAGATCATCAGGGAGAGCGATGAAGCAGATAGACGGCTCTGTAGCGGTTGCGATCTTGTCTGCAAAATCAATGGTCCATTCCTTTTCCTGTCGACGAAGGATGAATTGACCGCCCTCATGGAGAGTAGGGAGGACGATGACCAGGGAGCCAAACATGTTCTGTCCGTGCAGTGTGCCTTTGCGAGCCTTGAAAAAATCACCTTCGCCTGATGGTGATCCGCTTCATTCGACTTGAAAGCCACTGGAAGCAGAAACACGCACCATAAACGTTCAGCTCACATATCTCCGTCTCTAACGCGGCGTAGCACTCAGTCAGCAAAGCATTTGATACCTGTTCTTGGATACCGAGATCACACGGATCTAGGAGCGTCGCAAATGAAGCGGGATCCATCCTTCTCGATTTGTGATAGGATTCTCCAGAGACGCTCTTTCCATTACAGGCAAACTCTGTGTGGTTGCAAGCACGATACAATGCCTCCAGATTATCTGGGGCCGTGTTGGAAAAATCGATACGACTGCGACATCGATGAGAAGACTCAGAGATAACATGTCATTCGGGGAACTCCTCACCGATAGACCCCAGAATTGGTGTAGTAGAGAAGGCGCTGATAATCCGGGATGGGACATGTTCCAATGTAGAATGGGTCGCGGTCCAGCAGTGCATCCTGCAACTCAACCATCTTGGGGTTCGATGGGCAGTCGTGGCCGCCGTAGTCAGAGTCAGAGTCGTAGTCGTAGTCGGAGTCGGAGCCGTAGTCGTGGTCTTCGTCCATGAGTCGGAATGATAGCGTGCTATCAGGGGTCGATGAGAGGGTGTTTGTCTCCTGAAGCAAACTTATTCCAATGCACCTTATGGCGTCATAAATGTCACTTTTTTCCGCCGCAGTGCGCGTTTTTTTCCCACCGCGATGTGCGTTGCTTGTACCACGTTGACACTGCGCCAGACCGTGTTCTGTTCAATGCGAGTTTAATCCACCGCACTATAAGCTGTGTGTGCCGCGCTTAGCACTTTTACACAAATTCTGCACACACGACAGACATAGCAAGAACCACTTTTTGACCTATCATTGGCTCATGATTATTTACCAGCTTGAATAAAAATGAATAGAAAATAGGGGTGGTTTGACTGTATAGTTATGTCATGTTTTTGTTGACGAACTCTATGACCATCATACGTAGTTCGCCATTACCCTCTGTCACATCGAAATTCCCATAATATACCAGTTATCTGACAGTGTGCTGAGAGCAACTGGAGTGTTCTGTGTGAAAAAGCATTGGCCGTGAATGAAAATAGGACATTGGACGACTACGATCACCTCTAGCAGACAGGCGGAATGTACGTCAATACAAAAAGGAAACTTGAAATCAACAAAGAACAACTCACCAAGTGCCAGAGAATGCCCAGAAGGCGACGGCAGCAAGTGTGTCGATGGATTGAGCACGTTGTGCCAAGGTACATGGCGAGGGAGCTTGGAGGGCGGACAGAGCTGGCAACAAGCGTCTGGGGCAGTGGAATCGCCTCGGATGCACAGAGTCAGTGTTGGGCCCGGGCCCTACCAGATGATTGGGGCAGACTAGCGTACAGAATATGTGTAAAAGTGCTGAGCACGGCAAAACTCATAACGCGGTGGATTACACTCATAGCACGGTGCATTGAACAGAACGCGGTCTGGCGCAGTGGTTAACGTGGTACAAGCAACGCACACCACGGTGAGAAAAACACGCAACGCGGCGGAAAAAAGCGACGTTTGTGATGCAGTAATTTATGACGACGCCATAGATGCTCGGCCAGAGTAGACGATTATTAATGGTCTCATCCCCAGATTCTCATCATTGTCTGCTTCTTATTCAAACATGTCCACATCATTCTCAACGTTCACTATTCTGATTCTGGAGACATTGTCAGATGCCAAATGAGCTGTAAGCCATACCTGGTAGTTTACAGGTCGTGAAGCTATTCCATACAGTACTCTTACATTCTCCGAAGTTTGCAAGTGATTCCATGCACGTGCCCGCTGGGAATCTACTCGTACTCGTTTTCTGCTACTCGTTTCTCCTAGCATGTAGTCAGATCACATAGTCCATGCGTGCGCTTTCAAGCACCAACATTTATGGACTCGGTCTTGAATACCAAGACGACGCGGATTTAACAGTGTCGCAAATGAAGTGAGATCCATCTTGTCCGCCTTACGATAGGATTCATCCAGCACACTCTCCTCGTTTCTGCCAAACTCCGCGGGTTTGCAAGCGCGATACAACGCTTCTAGTTCATGTGGTGCGACGCTGGAGAGGTCGATACGACTATAGCACTCGTCAGACAACTCAGTGCACTACGCCAATAGAACCCCTCACCAGAAATCAGAACCGGCCTCGTAGTAAAAGTACCGTTGGTAGTCCAGAATGGGACGCATTCCTGTGCAGAACGGGTCGCGCTCCTGGAGCGCACGCTGCACTGCAGCTAACTTGGGGTCCGTTGAGTAGTTGTAGTCGTAGACTTGATAAAGTGTGTGTTCTAGGCAATTGGAATCCCCCCCCCCCTATTGAATGCGTTATGTAAGGGGCCACCGTCCCGATTGAGGCTGAGCTGAGGCAAGGGTGGTTAAGGTTTAAGGTTACGGTTACGGTCACCTATAGGGATAGAGTTTATATCGTGCGACATATAGGGCGTCCGGTGTCTCCGCCTTGTTCAATGTCGGCCACCACCTCGACCCATTCCAGGAACAAACTTCCAACAGAGACCATTCTCAATATCCTATTCCATTCTGACCCTCGGGATATAATCAGATGTCGAACGGCAAGTCAACAAACTCAACTTCGACGAGGGTCCTTACACACTGGCTTACAGGTCTCGAAGGCATTCCATGCCATCACCCAGGACCTGAAACTTTGGATAACTTTATATGAAAATATATCGTGCATGCGCCCGCCTGGCCCATTTCCGACCCAATCTAGGACCTACCTCGAGCGAACGCTTCTAAAGGCTCTGCGCCTCGCAGAATCATGGACGACACAGCCCGTGGGTGTGCTGTCGACTATTGAGATCGATCTTTTCGGCCCCGAAATCAAACATGGTCGCTCACGTTCCAAACGCATCTTTGGTCGGTGGGTTGTCTCGTGGGAATTGCCGAATCAGATAGTGGTGCATGATCTTGATTTTGACGCAAAGAGGACCACACGACAGGTTCTCTGGGAGGACGCCACCTCCGAAGCTGAAATATATTTCTTTGATGCTGAACCAATCGTATCTGCGGAGGGGCACTTGATGGTGTATGTGCTAGTGCAGTTTTCTATAGAGTCACAGACACAGTGGTACGTTCAATGTGATCCGATCCACGTATACTCACGATCTTTTTCAGGACACTACTGGAATGTCAGCTGAACCATGACACTGGCAAGCTATGTTATACGCGTCCTGTTGGGAACCTTGCTCATCCGGCGAATGAATTTTCCTACAAGATGGTGTTGATTTCTGGGAATTCACAGCTTTGTCTCATTCCGCTCAAGGACAATCCGATGTTGTTTGATACACGAGCACGGCTATTCTACCAATTCCCCCCTGTGGACGACAAGGTATGTTAGGCTAGTCAAGTGGTTATACACGTGTTTATTGACAATATTAGACACCATTTCCTGGAAAAGATCGCCACCAGGTGGCGTTCCTCGATAGGTATATCATCTGTGTCGGTCGTAAAGACGATTATTATGCAACGTCTGCCACTGTCTACGTTTTCGCCCTTCCGCCAGATGGCGATGCAGGAGAGACTGGCAAACCCGCTACTCTTCGCCTGACTCATCGGGGTGTTCTGGAAGGACTACCGAAGGTCTTTAAGTTCATGAAACCAATCGTCGACTCCATCACCGGAGAGACCACCCTGCGCCTTCTTGATAGCCGGTCATTAAGTAAAACGTTTCAGCTCAGATTTGTTAACATCACGCTTTCGACGTCTCGCCCTGGCGTGGTCTTGCCGATGCATTTCCAGACGGAGTGCCTCCAATTGCCAAAGAAGGGAATGCATCTCTTTCCCGATCATCGAGCGTCTCAATCGATCGACGTTTCTGACGATGGCCAAATCAGGGGCTTCCATATAGCGTGGGACTGGAGAAGACCAAAGCCATGGCAAGACAATAAAATCTATCAAGTTACGAAGTTTGTGATCGACACCACACGGAATCCGTGGGCCATCACTCGAGGCAGGATGTCCGTTTCTGATTGGAGGTTTGGGTATGCTCCAGATATGCATGATCTAGGCATGTCGTACAAGCAAGATGAATTTGACGGATCGAGAGGACTGTTAGGTTTTTCTCATGCTGAGCTTCGATACATGTATTGTGTTGCTGAAATCGAGTAGATGGTCTAGCTATGGCATGTACTCACAGCCAGCTAGTACGTTGTATGTTGTGTTATGCTCCTTTTGCCAGCAACGCCGCCCACAACACCAACGTTAGGTCCAAGACCCTCTCTTGCTCCTCACGGTTGTTTGTCTTGACTGTCAGCAGACACAAGGTACTCATAGAACTCGAAAGCAGTCTTGATCCAAATGGGACCCCAAGAACATCGTTGCTAAAGTTGTCATTATCAGTTCCATCAGCTTGGGACCACATCTCACAGCACTGAAATTGTACCTAGTCGAACAACACTGGATCTTTCAATGTGCTGTAGGCACAATGTGAATCATGGATACTCACCCACACAGATTCACACCCACTTCAAGACAGCCTTTTCATCATCCAAGATGCATGTGATGGCTGGTGTCTAGATCAGTGAAGGCAATCAAGCTCAAAAAGGGATCTAAGCTGGCTAATTTCAGCTAACTTCACTAAGTTTGGCTAACTTTCAACTAATTTCAACTAATTGCATGAAATTAGTCAAAATTAGTCAAAATTAGCAAAATAGATCCTTGTAAAATTTCTGATGTGCTTCACATATGTTTTTGCTAGTTGTACATGCAAGGCCATCTTTCTGCAATGGTCTGATGCTGCTGTGGACCAGAGGAACAACAGGACCAGATAGAGGTGTACTAGTCAAACATGTGAATGGTGGATTATCTTGACTGGGTAACCTCCTTAATCAGTGGTCTAGTCTTCAGTGTTGAGAAGCAGTGGTCCTTCCAATAACAGCAAGGCAAGAGGGATGGCAAAGGAATCAACCAGTAGGTGAAACATCTCTAATCTCTACACTAGGCCTAGATAAGCCTAATGAGTGAGATCTAGGGAGAGGGGGCCTAGGTAGTGAAGAGTTTGGACCAAGTCTATCTTGCTTAGCACCTCCTCTAGAGGGAGAACACTAAGAGAACTCAACTGGGGAGTCCCCTGGTCAAGTTCTCTGGTCTTTATATACTGTCTAACCATTTACATATATTATAACTAGATCTAGTGATTGGATGGGTTAGGGCATAAGGGGGCATGTAGAGAGCACATAGAATGTAAGAATATACATATGGTGTCCTTGCTGCAGTGGCAGCATAGCCCTAGTTATGACAGTCTACATTTTGATGCCTTACATAGATGGTCTGATATAACCTTTTTGCAACTCCTCTTTGATAAATTTGTGAATCTCTTCCATTTCTAGTTCTGATAATGGAATGACTCTCCCTTTTTTAGGGGTGAAATCAGGTTTGAGATCTATAGTATGGTCTAAGTTACCCTTGAGGAGATCTAGAGATCTGCTACAAAGTAGATAGAATCTGAGAGAAGTAAAGATATCCATGGATGCTTCTAGATGTATATGGATTGGAGGGAAGAGTTGGGGCCAAGGGATTGGTCCATTGGTCCAGGATTAATAGGTGAAGTTTTTGAGTTTAGGTCCCTCCATAGATTAGATTAGATAAAGATGTCTTAGAGCAAAATTAGCTCTAGAGAATGAGGAAAAATGAGGAAAAATGGGAGAAAAATAGGGTGAGTCATAATAGTGGGAGACTCACTGGTTATATACTAGTGGTTAATTGAGACTTGATTAATAGGTAAAACTTTACTTAGGAGCTAGGTGGCTCAACAGATAGAGAGATTGTATGAGAATGAAGAAGATTGTTTGATTATTGAGACTAGGTAAAGTCCTAGTCTTATACACTACAAAGCTTTGTATATACTTATAGTGGTCTCCTACTAATATAGTAAGGTATGTAAAGATAAGACTAAAAATAAGAGCCAATAGCAATAAGCACTCTTATGTATGATGAGTAAGATCTATGTCATATGTATGTCTAGTGTTAATAGTGTCTGATAGTCAGGACTTGTGACTAATCATAGAATGCTCTAGAATATGATTATATAAGTGAAGTCTGAAAGACAAATACCATATTCTCAACACTCCTCCACACTAACATATATTGTGGATCTTCAAGACTTGAACTATTTGAGGAGCAAGCCAATTCATCCTTTCTTGAAAAGATCTCTGGAAAGTATCTTTGTGAAGATATCTGCCTTTTGGGATTTGATATCTATATAGTATAGTTCTATGTGTTTGTCTTCAATTGCTTCATGAATGAAGTGGATAGGAAGTCATATATGTTTTATATGACCTTCTACTACTGAGTTTGATTTGACAAATATTACATCTTGATTATCTGTGTATACTAAAAATGCTCTCAGTTTATATCCAAGTTCTTCAATGAGGTTTCAGATCTATTGCAATTGTTTTACAATATCATTAAGACTACAATATTCTACTTCTATGGATGAAAGGCAAACTCTCTTCTGTCTTTGACTAGGCCAGGATACAATGCTATTTGTGAAGAAGATAGTATAACCAGTTGTTGAGCAAGAGGTATCAATGTCATCTATCCAATCACTATCACAATAGCCAGAGAATCCATTCTTTACTCCTTCTGAAGAATATTTGATACAGATCTCTCTTGTTACTATAAGATATTATACAATATGAAGTGCTTTCTGAAGGTGTTCTTCAGAAGGATTGGCTGAGAACTGTGACATTTTTATCACAGCTTGAGGAATGTCTGGTCTTGTTCTAAGCATGATGTATAGCAGTGATCTAATGATCAACTGATGCTTTTGTTGAAGTTGTGAAGTGGCTTGTTGATCTTGAAGGAGTCTTGGCTGATAGCTAGTGGGAAGTGGAATGAATTTTTCTTTGCAATTCTCAAGGTTAAAATGCTTGAGAACTTTCTCTGTAAAGAAAATTTAATCAAGGATAAGCTTGTGCTTCTTTTGATCTCTTGTGATACAAAGTCTCAGATATTCCTTTACTTCTTCAAGGTCTCTTGACTTCCAAACATTCATAAAATCTTGTTTATATTTCAGGATGAGTGTCTTGTTGCTACTAGTAAAAGGACCATTGTCAACATATACCAAAAAGATGATAATATCTCTTTCTATTCTTTTGATGTATGTTCCTACATCTAATAAAGTTCTCTTGAAACCCATTTTGACAAGATATTGATGGAGTTTCTTGTTCCATCATAAAGCTGCTTGTTTCAGCCCACAAAGAGCTTTATCCAGCTTGTAGACCTTCTTCTCCTGACCTTTAACAATATAGCTATTGTTATGACCTTAAGCCTCAAGGACTAATGGTTCCACACTGGCTGGACAATCTTACAGTATTCCATCAAGACTGGCAAGAGATAGAATGAAGGATGGATAAATGAGACGAAATCAGAGTGAGACTTGTCCTTAATACTCTGTAGCTCAAGTCTAGAAGACTGAATGCCAACAAAAGTACAAATGGATTAGGCTAGAAAGTCTAGTACATGTTCCTACTTATTTATATGATAGATCTACTGTGCACAGACCTTACTATGGTTGATGCTATGCATCCTAATGTCTGGAGTGATCTAAATAAGTAGTTGGTACCAGGTGTAGCCAACTAAAGTCAAAAAGATTATGAAGTATTGGAGAAAGGGTGAAGAATGGTGAAGATAACTAAGTGTAGCATGTAAAAGTGTACATTTTGGTGAAATAAAGTAGTGGTGTTGTAACAGCTATTATGCTTGGCCTGGGTAGAGATGAGCATAGCCCTTGAAGGATATCTGGTCTTATCTTTTGAGTTGAATGTATCAATGCCTCTTAAGCCAGAGGACTTGTATCTTTGATCTTAGTAAAGCATAGCCATTCAAATGAACTACAGAGCAGAGGGTTGGAGAAACCATTGGATTGATTGACAGGGGTATCAAAGGATATAAGGGAGATCTAGCTTGGGAACTACTGGTATACTACACTAGGTTTAAGTAGTCTTCCAGATAGAGCATGGACCAAGCTGTGTCTGCTGCAGAATAACTCATCATGAGTCAAAACAAGTCATAGCTATAGTATTGTAGCAATCATCAATCAGGAGAATAAAGGGGATATGAGGTGATCTAGAAGAGAAGACCTAGAAGGGAACTAGTGTCTATTCTATGGGAAAACTGAGTAAGATAATGAAAAGACTATCAGACAATCAGAAAAGGAAGAATTGAGGAAAAGGTAATCAGAGAAAAGAGGCAAAGGGGAATAAAACATAACAATAGCCTTCTGATTATTTCATATAGATTTCTTCATCAAAATCTCTATAAAGGAATGCTGTCTTGATGTCCAAAGCTTCCTTGAGATGAAGTGGATTTTGAGATATTGTCATATCCAGTACCTTTGAGCAACTCTAGTATCTCCATACCAACTCCAAGTGCATTTCAATGCAACTCCAGTTCATTCTCTTTAACCTTGATACTTTGGACCTTCAGACCTTTTGCATTTGATTTACCTATGATTATGATATTCATTGACACTTGACAGTTACTACCCCTAACTTGGTTGACATCTCCAAGACTTCTGATTGTCCTCCTTTCTATCTTCAATATTTCATTATTACTATATTATACCTTTCACCCCTATGTCCTTTTTAACATGTGATTGCTTCATTTTCTAGTATTTAAACTCTTCATTACATCTCTGTATTTTTCTAGTTCAAATATTGACAAGAATTGATGTTCTCCCCCTTTGTATACTCTCTTTAATCACCTCCATCTCTGACCCTCTGTAAATTCAGGACTCTGATTTCCATGCAAGGGTGCACTATATAAGATGAAGCCAAAGTCCCAGCCTCTCAACTCTGTTATGGTGGAGTTACTCAGAGTTCATCTGGCCGTTTTCTAATAGTATATTTGAATTCACTCTTGCATTGAAATCCCCATATCATGACCATCCAAGTTACTCACTCTTGTTCTAGAGCCATGGCCAACCATCCAACCACCCCCTATTTCAATCCCCTCCATGCCTTCAGTAGTTCCCACCAAGTCCTAGAATTTATTGAGCAATTCCATAGCTTCTCTGCTCAACATAGTATCACCTCCATGTCATAGGGCCATGCCTCTCTGGAGTCTCCTACTCTCCAGAAGTGTGTATTGAGGAGTTGTTCAATAATGATAATAACCCCCCTATTCCTTCCATTCCTCCCATTCCTCCCATTCCTCCCATTCCTCCCATTCCTCTTCCATTCTCCATTCTCAATCACAAAGGTGAGTCCAGAGTTCCTGGTGACCCAGATAAGCCCAGTGATCCTCCCTCTGACCACTCCAATCATTCTGACAATGCCAATTCCAATTCTGACCCCTCTGATGACAAGGAACATATCCCTCATGATATGCTTGGAGATTTATTAAGTGCTATTTGGGTCCTTGCTGATACACCTCTAATCTCTCTACTAGACCTAGATAAGCCTAATATGTGAGATCTAAGGAGAGGGAGCCTAGAGAGTGAAAATCTGAGAAAGTGGGGGAAGTGGGACTGAGTCTATCTTGCTTAGCTCCTCATCTAGAGGGAGAACACCAAGAGAACTTGACTGGGGAGTTCCCTGGTTAAGTTCCTTGGGCTTTATATACTAACTAACTATTTACATGAGTTGTACTTAGATCTAAGGATTGGATGGGTTAGGGCATATGGGGACATGTATAGAGCATGTAGAATAGAAGCATGTACATGTGGTTACCTTGCTGCAGTGGCAGCATAGCCCTGGGTATGATAGTTCGCATTTTTGATGCATAAGTCATCCTTGAGGAGATCTGAAGATCTACCACAAAGGAGATGGAATCTTGAGTGGATAAAGGCGTCCATAGATAGTCTTATATGTGTATTAGTTGGGGTTAAAGGTTGGGGCCAAAGGATCGGTCCATTGGCTCAATATCTATGGGCGAAGATTTTGGGTTTTGGTCCCCCCTATAGATTAGATAAGATAAGAGTGTCTTAGAGCGAAAGTTGCTCTATAAAATCAGGAAAAATGGGGAAAAATAGGAGAAAAATAGGGTGATTCATAACACTTGCCTACTCATCTACAAAGAGATCATCTGAATCTTCATAGTGGATGAAAGCCTAGGAACCTGATCAGTTTGATAGAACTGACTCTTACAAAATCTTGGTCTTCCTAGTCAAATGTGAACTCAACTTTCAGAATCATCCTAAAGCCTTTGCCTCTGATCACTCCAAAGTCATCTTTGCCCAATCCTACCTCAAAGGTATAGTGCTGGAATGGTTCAAACTAAACCTACTCCCATCAGAAGATTCAGTGCTCTGCCTACTATGGATGGACAACTACAAGGAATTTGTCTTGGAGTTGTAGACCAACTTCAGTCTGCACAATCTGGTTGAAAATGTGGAGCATCAGTTGGACCACCTGTCAATGAAAGATAGGCAATGCATTAACAAACATATTGTTGAGTTTAACAGGATCACATCTCAAGTCTAGAGCTACAGAAAGGGTGCTCTCTGACATCATTTCTATAATGGACTTCTAGACTGCATCAAGGATGAAATTTCCTACATTGGCAAACCTCTGACTCTCTCTGAACTCCACCAACTGGCACATGCCATTGATACTCATTACTAGGAACAAAGATTGGAAATCAACCATCAAAACAAGACCTCAAGTAGCAATAAGACTTCAGACAAGACTATCACTTTAGACAAGAACTACAGCTCCTCAAAAGAGTCAAAAGGAAAGTCCTCAAGCAATTCTGTAAACTCCAGTTCAAAGAATGCTATAAAGATGGACTTAGCATTAAAGCTTGGTAAAGAAGGCAAGCTTACTCCAGCTGAACACAAGTGCCACTTTGATAACAAGCTTTGCATATTCTATAGAGCAGCTAGACATGTTGTCAAAGAATGTCCTAAACTGAATTTGTACACAGTCAAGGGATATGCTACCAAGACTGAAACTCTAGAAAGCAAACTGGAAGCCTTCTTTGAGGCAAAAAAATAGTCTACAACCTCTGCAACTCTACACAGACTAGGAGCTGCATTGACTCTGCCCATACACTAAAGGAGATCTGACTTAATGCTTCCACTCTCTCCTATCTGAATAAGTCTCTTATGCTCTCTATAACCTTAGTCTCTCATGATCTTTCTCTGTTATGCTTGGCTTGGATAGAGATGAGCATAGCCCTTGAGAATCTTGGCCTTCAAGCAGAAGGTATCTATGCCTCACAAGTTGGAGGGCTTACAGTTGTATCATCTTAGTCTTTGACAGAAGGTATTGGTGAAGTGAGTCGCTTAGACAATCTGTAAAGTGGAAAGCTAAGGAAACTAGTGTATTGAACAATATTGTTGTTGTAAAGTACAAGGGCTATACTGACATCTCCTCATCACCCACCAATGCAATCTGTTATAACACCACTACTTTACTTCACCAAAATGTACACTTTCATATACCACACTTAGTTATCTTCACTATTCTTCACTCTTCTTTCAACACTTTATAATACTTTTGACTTTAGTTGGCTACACCTGGTACCAACTACTTATTTAGATCACTCCAGACACTAGGATGCACAGCATCAACTGCAGTAAGGTCTGTGCATAGTAGATCTATCATATAAATAAGTAGGAACATGTACTAGACACTCTAGCCTAATCCATTTGTACTTTTGTTGGCATTCAGTCTCCTGGACTTGAGCTACAGAGTATTAAGGATGAGTCTCACTCTGTTTTCGTCCCATTTATCCATCCTTCACTCTATCCCTTGCCAGTCTTGGTGGAATACTGTAAGATTGTCCAGCCAGTGTGGAACTATTAGTCTTTGAGGCTTAAGGTCATAACACAATCATATATGAACTTGTATGATTAGCAACTAACTCTAAGCACCTAGGTTAGGGGTGAGAGCTGTCTCAGGCTAGGCTTGACCCTGGTTCTAACACTCAACCTTGTACTCTTCCAAAGGTAGAGTTGAGATGTTCTTGCCAGTTAGGCTGATCAAGCTTACAGAATACTAGTAGAGGTCACTGATCTAAATAGATATAAGATAGATACACAGACCTAGCTGTGTCTACTATGGAATGACTCATTGTGAGTCATGTCAAGTCATAGCTAATTGTATCATAGCAACCATCAATCATGGGAATAGGGAGGAACATGAGGTCTTTAAGAAACGATGCCTAGAAAGAGAATTATGTCTGTTTCAAGGGAAAATTGGTCAAGGCAAAGGAAAGGTTATTATAGGAGTGTTATAAATCACTCTATTTTTCTCCTATTTTCCCCCATTTTTCCTGATTTTCTAGAGCAACTTTCACTTTAAGCAACCCTTATCTTATCTTATCTATAGGGGGTGTTATGTTTTTCGGTAGCATTACACCAAGTGGTCATTCTCAGTACACTTTATCATCTTATGTTCATTGTCTGCGCTCTATCCTTCGTATGACCCCCCCTGCTATGTTATGCTTCCTAGTATCTTGTCGATGGTGAAGTTGAAAGATACTACTCAAAGCTTAGGAGCTATGAGGACAAGTCTAGAACCTACGTGGTATTGCGTAGAACTAGCTTACCACTACTCGTACAAGGCACTATCTACTTATACTATGCCCAGTGGTGCACAGACCACCCTGACTAAGCGTTATCATACCAATCTATGGGGCTATGATTAGGATCAGCTGGGGTTTTGGGGCGATAGCAATCAAGTGGGGATCAGATAAGGAACACGAGGCAGGATAGCAATCACTGCCTAGAAGAAAAATAGTGTCCATCGAGAAGATGAGATCTGATCAGATAAGAATGATAAGAGCAACCATAGTAGAGTGTGAAGGGAAAAACAAGAAAAACGTAACAAAAGTCCCAGCTTTAGACATCAGTCACTGACTGATATTCCATCTTTCATTTTAGTATTGACCCTTCGTGGCCCATGCTTCATCCCGTTCGTCGTAGTTTTTGGCTGGAAGAGGTGTGGGTTCGTAGAGGTCCTCATCTTCCTCTTTTGTGGTGTAGTCTGGAGGAGGGCAGGAAGCCCAACTGTGGACATTTCCACAGGTGGCACAGATCCCAGAAGGGCAATTCTCCTTAGCATGGCCAGGGGCGACTCGTTGACAGATGGGGCAGGAGTAAATGGGACAGTGAATCCCTAGGTGCATGTCATATTCTCCACAATGAACACAATAGCTGTCCCAGATCGTCAGAGTGTCGACATCAATAGGGTCTTTTCGGGTTCCTTCCTGGTGCAAGAATGTTCGCTGACGGATGGGAGAAGTGGATAGTCCAAATGACAAGGTAATGGTCTTTTGTCGAGGTTGACGACGAGAGGCTGGTGTGGGGGTCTGACGAGTGTCTGGCAGAGTGGGGAGGACAAGAGGTGGCGGAGATGGGGACGAGGAAGGAGGGGATGAAGGTGGGGAGTCAGTGACTAGCCAGTGTGGGAGTGGTGTAGGAGATGGAGAAGTCGAGCGGGTGGAACATGTACAAGGGAGGACTGGGTCGTCGTCCTGTGCCAAGTAACTTCTCAATGCTCCTGGGTGAAGAGTACATAGAAGGGGAGAGAAGATGGGTGCAACCGAATCGTAAGGGAGCATGTTCACAACGTCCCTGAAATGTAAAAGAAAAAGGAGGTCCAATGTCTGGATGCGTGCCTGCGTGATACAAATGCTTCCCTCCGCTGCTAAGGCAGGAGGACGGTCATGAGGGGTGAGCTGATGCATGACAAGGCGGAGAGTTGAATATGTAAGGTAGAGGTTGCATGCCTCTAGCATAGCTTCATCAGCGAGAGGATGAGTTACTATTGCCATCATCAGAGTGGCATCTTGAAGGATAGCTCCAAAAAGGAGTCGGCGAGGGAAGATTAATAGGAGATTGGCTCGGAGGGGAAGTGGGTCTGGCAGGATGGGGGTGGTGGTTGATTCGGTAGACATGATAGTGGTTAGGTGTTGGATAGTGGGTATTCTGGGGACGTCAGCGAAGTTGGTGGGATTTCTTATATGCTTGTAAGATGGTCCGTGCACCAGCTAAATTGTCTTCCGGTTCCCACGTATTTTCGGTGTGTGAGTAGCCTTCCCACTTGATCAGGTAACTCCATCGCCCCTTTACTCTACAGTGTTGTAAAATGCTTTCTACTTCCCACTGTTCTTCATTATCGATAATCTCTGGTGGAGGTCGAAGCGTCGGAGTTCCAAATTCAGGGGTTGTGTGGAAGGAGGAGAGAAGAGAAGCATGGAAGACATCATGGATCTTCCATGTTGGAGGCAGTTGTAAGTGATATGCCACAGGGGAAATCACCTGAGTGATAACGAACAGCCCTTCCCATAATGGATTGAGCTTTCTCCATGGTGTACCTCGGCAGAGATTAGTAGCCTTCAGCCACACCTTATCACCGACCTTCCATGGACAGAACTTGCTGTGGATTCTCGCTTTCATTAGCTGCTGTGCTAATTCATGTGCAGCAGACGCTTCCAGTCGTGCCTTGTTCAATTTAGCCAACCAGTCAGTTAAGGCAGGGATGAACATTTTTCCAAGGGCTGGGTAAGCTCACGGTTTGTACCCTAGGATCAGGGAAAAGGGAGAACATTTAGTGGAAGAGTGCATGGAGGAGTTGTGGTGATACTGGGCAAGGGGGAGAACTTCGGGCCAGGTGGTGGGTTCATTGCTGCAGAAGAGCCATAGATAGATCTCTAGCTCTTGGTTCACCCGTTCAGTTTCTCCGTCGGTCTGAGGATGATAGGCGGAGGATAAGGCAACGTCATAATGAAGTAATCGGGCTAACTCCCAGGCAAAGGCAGAGGCGAATTGTGGACTCCAGTTGGAGATGAGCCGGTCGTGGAGACTGAAATGTGGGAAGACGTGGCAGAAAAAGAGATCGGCAGTGCCAGCAGCATCAATCATTTTGGAGCAAGGGATGAAAATCACCCCCTTAGTAAGCCCATGGTCGACCACGACCATGACAGAATCAAAGGACCCCACAGGGGGAAGACCACTGACAAAATCTACCGAAAGCTACTAGAAGGGACAGAGGGCAGAGGAAGAAAGGGGGGAGAGAGGTGGCAAAATGGGGGAGGTGAGAGGTTTGGATGTCTGGCACAGGGGACAGCCGGCAACGAAAGAACGAACAAAGGTCGCCATGCCCAGCCACCAATAGTCCCACTGGAGAAGAGCAAGGGTGCGGAATTGACCGCCATGGCTGCCGGCCAGGGAGACATGAACGAAGGAGACAAGGGTGTGGCAGGCAGAAGGGGGAACATTGTTATGAAACGTGCATTTTTCAATTCTTTTCTCTATCTTTTCTTTCCATTAGTCGCCGGGACTAGCCTCTGACTACCGTCAAGCTGTAGTGACCACCACTGGGTCTTAGTCCCAATACCTCTTTACTTCGAATCCCTCAGTCTAGTGACAAAGCCCATCACGTGACCAGTCATCTGATCTCATTAGATAATCAATCCAGACCCGGGATGTCATCAGCACGATCACGTCATCATCTGGCTAAGTCCAGAACCCATATGTCAGCCATGACATCATTTGCTGCCGAGTCTAGATCCGATGACATATCTATGATATCATCTGATTCCGTTTCTTCTATGGCATTCTAGCCTATAGCATTAGTTGCTCGCATAGCCAAGGCCACAGATCCCAAGCCTATGGCAATACTCGCTCAACCCCTGATCACTAATGACTAGAAGCTCCGAGCCAATGGTTGTCATCCCTTGATGGGATTCTGAACCCTTTACCCATTGCTGCTTACCAGATATATCCTTGCCCACAACCCTGTGAGAGTCCACGGTACTCCATTAGTGCTTACCCAATCGCATTAGTCCCTCCAGTACCTGGATTACCAATGCGCCATATCAGCTAGCCAATCAGACAGCACTTATGCGTCTCCGCAGCAGGATATTAAGGGAATAGCCAATGGCTTTATTCTCTTGGTATGACGTGTACGACTCCTGAGTACTTTCACTTTCTATCTTCAGACTTCTGACTCAGGATGACACGTCATCTCTTATTTCCATTTCATTCCGCAGTTCTCTATTTCCATGTACCAGTAGCAGTAGTCTCTCAGCTCATACTCTGTAACAGTAGCCAGTAGCATAACTTACTCATCGTTTACCAGAACCTTAATTAATCTAGCATAGCTTGGTCTGTGCGTAGATACCGTTAATATATAAACCCAGGGAACTCAACTGGTAACCCCAGTCTTGTTCACTTTGAGGATTTCATCGTAAAGTCCCAAGTACCCTTAGGCATTCTCTGGATTTCATTCCAGGCCAGTATAAGGTCCCCGACTCCTACCTCACCAAGGTAGTTCCTCCTTTATCCTGTTACCAGGGACCGGCAGTGGCTAGTCCATCCCTCAGGATCCGTATCATATCTACTCGCCCGGTAACCTCTTGGTTGAGGTTGCCGTGTACTGTCAGTTATCAGTTCAGTCTCAGTATTGACGTCTTTCACCACAGGACTCCGTCTGCTACTAAGGATAGTAGGGACTTCATATCACTTGAACAAGACTGCATACTGTGGTCGAAGACGAGGTCTCAACAGGCGCTCAAGGTTACGTGCATTCAGAGAGACAAAGTCCAAGAAGAACGTCAGCAAGGAACCTGCTCAGGGCTACATTGCCGAGGGTTCACAAGATCAGTATTATCAGTAGGAAGGAACAACAGGCGCATCAGCAAGTTCGCGCATCAGAAGGAACATATCAAGGTCGTTATCAGTTACCAGGCTCAAGATGTCTCAGGGCTCCTAGAGTATAGGGAGTAACGTCTAGGTGCACATGACGTACCTTGGGAATAGCACCCAGTCCACGCTAGTTATTCGATTGTCCGCCAAAGTAGTACCCATTACGCGTCGGGTATTACCTTCTGCATCCTCTGCTTTGGAGGTGTAGTTGAAATAAGGATAAAGTTGCTATTTCCCATAGTGCACTAGGGAGCATATTGGCAGAGCGCTAGAGGCTGCCACATAGAACGAATCGATAACGTTCACTGTTCGCGTGATTACAGTTATTGTCACGTCGCTGTGCTAAGTGTATTCAGTTGCCGAAGCTAGGCATATCCGGTTCCTCCATAATCCGACTCTCTCAGTATCGAGAGTAATTGTGTCTCGAAGGACACAAGAGTTTTATCCACAGTAGCCGATCAGAAGAAGGTCGGAAGTAACTCGTTGACCACGACAAGGAGAAGTTTTTTTTACAGGAGCAGGAAGCTCATCAGGAAGACTAGGAGAAGGGAAATAAGTCGCTGAGACCAGGAAGAGTCAATAGGGTGCATACCCTCCTACTTCATTCAAGAAATCAGTAGTCAGAAGTCTCATACCCAGGGAGGGTACGCGAGCAAAGTCATTCAGAACAGTCAGATCGCCAGTCAGAGCGATATCAAATTTTTTCAGAAAAGATCAAGATGGATCCATTCGTTTTCATGATACCGAGTCAGGTGCCACCAGACACAGCACTGTTATTCCTGTTAAAAGAAACAGAAACACCTGGAGATATCAGTCCGCTGTTTTGCTTTTCGCCAAGAAGATGTCAGTACGAAGATTCTTGGGCGATCTTTTGGGTCAGAAGTTGCCAGCACTGTCTAAAGGTTATATAGGCCCCAGCACTGTTAACATGCTATCAAGCCGGGGATTATTTCTCACCGCTGGAACCCATAGAGTCATTATACCACAGACATCGGTGTGGAGTGGAAGAGGCACATACCTTCCCCACCAGGCAATCTGAAAATTTACAGACCGTAGTTCCGCACATCATCCTTGAACGGAACAACCCAAGAGAAGCACCCAGAAGCCGAAGGCCAAGTCCAGGGCCATCGCAGTTAAGGCAAGAAGCAGTAACGGCAGGAGTTACAGAAGACAGACCAATGACCTCAGAACCAGGGCAGGCATGCGAGCCTATGTTAAGAAGGGTCACACGTTGCATGAAATGCCATCGCACAGAGCATACAAGAAGGAACTGCAGTCAAACAGAAGGAATCCAAAGTTCAGTACGATCCTCCAGTTCCGATCTCACCGAAACGATATACCTAAGGTGCTGCCATAATTGCCAAGAAGTTGGTCATCTTACCAGAAACTGTCCATTCGAGAATAGGCGAAGCGTTAGGATGTTCAGATCAAAGAATCCTATGCTTGATCCGGCCAATCAGGGTCGTCCATTAAAGAATCCGCCTTTCACGTTTAGAGTAGATAATTTCAGAATAGTCCAAGACCATTGGACACATCCAGATCCAGGAACAGATGCGGGGAAGCCAGTTAAAGAGGCTCAGCCGTAATAGCAGGAATATCAGATCAGAAGTAGAAACTCCGAAGTTACCAAGATGAAATGCTGAACAGAAGAGATTACCAGAAGAATCAGCATCAATCAGAAGAATCAAGGAATTAGGAGTTAACCCCTGACCGTGACAGGGACGAGTTTTTATTACAGATAATTGTATTAGTATCAGCAGAAGATATCAGTTCAGAAGCAAAGTTCTCGCATCAGATAAATCAGAAATCTTGAACTTTCAGTGATACTCAGTCCACAGGCTTAATAAGAAATATCAGTTTATTCGAAGAAATCTAGTAATTGGTCATATCAGAAGGAAGCGTTCACTCATGTAATCAGAAGATGATATATAGAGATGTCCAGAATCTCCGCGTAGTGGAAGATCTTGAATTAGGCTCTACCCGTGTGGAAAGCAGGTTTGTCAGATCATTTGTAATATGACGAATAAAGAGCAATCATCTATTCAAGGCACTACATCAGTATCTCATGGCATTACGAAGTTGGCACAGTAAATCTTTGGGAACCAGTGTCCCTTAGTAATCGCTCATAAGCAATAAAGGCCGAAGCAGCGGCCTCTATTCCAAGATAAGACCATCAACCGTCCCCCGCCGATTATGAAGATTCATAAACAGTTTCTCCGAAGAAGCCTAACGACTTTGGAAGTCGTCATGAGAAAAGTTCAGCAGCAATCCAAAACTGGAAGTAACAGTACATCCGAACTGGGAAGGTACCTATTACCTGAAAGGTACTCATGGCCCATGCGCTGGTCCATGCGCATAAGTCAGCAGATAAAAGGAGGGAGCTCTTCGCTGAGTCTGTCCCTCAGTCTACCAGACTACTCCAGTAAGCAAGTAAACCGAGAGACCTCAAGATTGAGATGTCCGCCATCCCCTATATCGAACCCGCAACAGTACTTGAGAGTGATGCCCTCATTGAAGCCTGCCATCACTGCAACGATCAGTTATCGCCCCCATGGCAGATTTCTCATTACGTACACCTCAGCAACATCCTAGGAGGACCCTTTAGTCCCTGGATGATCAAGAAGCTGATGCCATACATCGAGTCAGTGGGAATCTGGCCACCAACCCAACTCGTCATATATTGGGTAGCAGCAAACAAGGCAGCACGAAAGGCGAAAGCAGGGATAGGATGCAAGGAAAGAGGTCTAGACGGTGTTGCCGTCATCAACTTTGCCAAGAAAAGAAAACCATCAGAAGAAAAAGAAGGAAAACAGATCAAAAGACAAAAACAGTAGTATAGTAATCATGTATCCGGGAAAGAGAATCCTGTAGATCCTCTATAACCATATTTAGTAATTCAGTCCAGGTCTTACCTCGCCCAAGGAAGGGAATCTGGTAAAGGAGGGAGACAACATCAGCAGTAATCAGGTCTCGCCCCACGAGGGAACAGGAAAAGGAGACACTCACAGATATTCAGTCAGGACCGGGAATGGAGATGCCTCAGAAGAAGGCAAGCATCGTCCCAAAGGTCAATTACAGCAGATACACCAGAATCCAGAGGATGCCGGAATATCAGTCAGGATCATTGTCGTACTTGGAAGTACGGGGTGACATTCAGGTCACTTAGCTGCCGCAACAATGGATCACCAGAAGTCAGGTACAGTAGTATCAGAATCCAGAGGAAGCCGGAATATCAGTTAGGATTCTTGTCATACTTGGAAGTATGGGGTGACACTCAGGTCACTTAGCTGCCACAACACTGGATCATCAGTCAGAAGTCTCGCAGCACGAGCATAAGATACCTGTCCTCTGATCGTTCTTGGAAGAATAGGGTATCTTTTAGGAGCTGCAAAAGATACTTAGCTGCTGCAATCATTGGAAGGTTTTTCAAGAAGTCAGCCACTGTCGGTAGTGGAAAGACGGAGCCAGTGGGCTAAAACTATCACCGCTTGGATTACCCATAATCAAGCACAAGGATTCTGAAGTCTGGGCATTCAAGATATGCTGCAGCATCTGTATCAGTCAGCAGATCAGGGAAGGAAGTTCAGTCTTGAACGGGATCGTCCTTATAAAAGGATCACAGTTGGTGTACAATCGTTCTTGGAAGAACGGAGTCCACATCAGGGACTTAGCTGCCGCAATTGTGCATAACCAGTCAGGGAATTTTGGGATCTAGAAGAGAGATCTCATATCTGGGCTCTTCATTGAGTTTGGAACAAGGTTGTAATACTCCCCAGTCAACCAGTGTTATCTCAGTCAACCAGAACAGGACAGTCCTTCAGTAGGTGTTTAAAGGATAAGTAATCCGCTAGGCATTAATAGCGTATGTACTCGCCGGTTATGAGTTCCTCTGCACAGAAGATAGGAAGGGAGCAACAAATTCGGTCTCCCCAGTGTGTCAACAGCAGGAAGCCAGCAAGAGCTTCATCATAATACCAGGAGTAACACTCTGACCGTGACAGAGTGGAGTTTTGCATTACAGTTTTCAGTTCAATCGTTACAGGTGCTTGGTGCCTTTAGCTAGGTGTTAAGCTTGTCTCGGATGCCTTTCACTAGGTGGCCATCCGAAGTAATCAGTCCGCCAGTACCCAAGGAAATGGGATTATCGTTCTCACTCGAACAGGCAGTATGGAATCGAGCATATAGGTTTCTGCTATAGTATGGAGTTTGGGTTTTCGCCATCTTCTTACCACGATCAGGCCGGTTCCCCGTTCTTGTGTCGTTAGGAAGTTTCCATCTACAAGGGGTGTTCAGTGTCCAGTCTCCCCTTCAGTCCATCAGCCGCAGTTTTCTCACCTTTGCCCAGGGATTTGAACAGTTTCCCTGTGTCAGTGCTACCCACCGGGGTGCATCGCCTCCTGCAGTGTTTCGCTCTGGTCATTTCGGGACGAAATTTTGAGCGAGGGAGGGTAAGAGAGCTATATAGAGCATGGGATGCATGCTCCTGGAACGTGAATTTTTTCGGCATTCACCACCAATTTTACGATAGTTTACGACTTTTCAGCTTTTATTTTTCAGTTTCAGTACTCGAACATATGCCAGTTTTTCTTTCAGTGACGTTTCCAATACAAACCCCAGCATCAGATGTGGTTGTATTCCTTGAAGAGGAACCCTGCTGATCAGAATCAACCAAGACGATATGAAAAATGTTGGGTCATGTCTTGGAATTTCACGACCTAAGCCAGGGGTAGTGTTATGAAACATGCATTTTTCAATTCTTTTCTCTATCTTTTCTTTCCATTAGTTGCCAGGACTAGCCTCTGACTACCATCAAGCCGTAGTGACCACCACTGGGTCTTAGTCCCAATACCCCTTTACTTCGAATCCCTCAGTCTAGTGACAAAGCCTGTCATGTGACCAGTCACCTGATCTCATTAGATAATCAATCCAGACCCGGGATGTCATCAGCACGATCACGTCATCATCCGGCTGAGTCCAGAACCCATATGTCAGCCATGACATCATTTGCTGCTGAGTCTAGATCCGATGACATATCTATGATATCATCTGATTCCGTTTCTTCTATGGCATTCTAGCCTATAGCATTAGTTGCTCGCATAGCCAAGGCCACAGATCCCAAGCCTATGGCAATACTCGCTCAACCCCTGATCACTAATGACTAGAAGCTCCGAGCCAATGGTTGTCATCCCTTGATGGGATTCTGAACCCTTTACCCATTGCCGCTTACCAGATATATCCTTGCCCACAACCCTGTGAGAGTCCGCGGTACTCCATTAGTGCTTAGCCAATCGCATTAGTCCCTCCAGTACCTGGATTACCAATGCGCCATATCAGCTAGCCAATCAGACAGCACTTATGCATCTCCGCAGCAGGATATTAAGGGAATAGCCAATGGCTTTATTCTCTTGGTATGACGTGTATGACTCCTGAGTACTTTCACTTTCTATCTTCAGACTTCTGACTCAGGATGACACGTCATCTCTTATTTCCATTTCATTCCGCAGTTCTCTATTTCCATGTACCAGTAGCAGTAGTCTCTCAGCTCATACTCTGTAACAGTAGCCAGTAGCATAACTTACTCATCGTTTACCAGAACCTTAATTAATCTAGCATAGCTTGGTCTGTGCGTAGATACCGTTAATATATAAACCCAGAGAACTCAACTAGTAACCCCAGTCTTGTTCACTTTGAGGATTTCATCGTAAAGTCCCAAGTACCCTTAGGCATTCTCTGGATTTCATTCCAGGCCAGTATAAGGTCCCCGACTCCTACCTCACCAAGGTAGTTCCTCCTTTATCCTGTTACCAGGGACCGGCAGTGGCTAGTCCATCCCTCAGGATCCGTATCATATCTACTCGCCCGGTAACCTCTTGGTTGAGGTTGCTGCATACCGTCAGTTATCAGTTCAGTCTCAGTATTGACGTCTTTCACCACAGGACTCCGTCTGCTACTAAGGATAGTAGGGACTTCGTATCAAACATACAAATGAGAGCAGAAGTAAAGAAGTCCGTCCTCGAAGGACCAGTCAAGACGAGCTAAGTGGGGGAAAAGAGGAGAACCCTCCTGTTATGAATCACTCTATTTTTCTCCTATTTTTCCCCATTTTTCCTGATTTTCTAGAGCAACTTTCGCTTTAAGTGACTCTTATCTTATCTTATCTATAGGGGAGACCAAAACTCAAAAACTTCGCCCATTAATCCTGGACCAATGGACCGATCCCTTGGCCCCAGCTCTTACCCCCAACCCATATGCATCTAGAAGCATCCATGGATACCTTTACTTCCCTCAGATTCTATCTGCTTTGTGGCAGATCTTCAGATCTCCTCAAAGGTAACTTAAGGCATCAAAATGCGAACTGTCATAGCTAGGGCTATGCTGCCACTGCAGCAAGGACACCATG
>JBBPKO010000161.1:0-22739 GCA_038089295.1 Xerocomus amazonicus
GAATGTTCCTTCACCAACCAGGGACCTGAGCCGACCCTATTAACGTTGATGCCCCAGACACATGGGAAAGTTGTTGTGTCCACTGTGGAGAATATGACACACATTTGGGCATCCATTGTCTAACTTACTCCTGCCTAGTCTGTCAAAGGGTCGCTCCAGGACATTCGAAAGAAAATTGTCCATCTGGAATTTGTGCTACTTGTGGGCATGCGCATGGTTGGGCACCTTGCCCTCCCCCTGGGTATAACGTGAAAGAAGAAGATGATGATCTCTATGAACCCACTCCCCTTCCCACTGATGAACATGACAAACGTGACGAGGCATGGGCTACCAAATACTGAAGAAGTAATTATTAGTCAGGTGACTGATATCTAAAGCGGGAGCTTCTGTTATGTTTTTCTTGATTTCTTTTCATGTCTTCTGTTACGCTTCGAGTATCTTGTCGATGGTTAAGTCGAAAGATACTACTCAAGGCTTTGAGGCAGAGTCTCGCAGCGATGAGGACAAGTCTAATTCAACGTATGATTGCGTAGAACTAGCTTACTTCTACAGGTACATGGCACTATGTATTTATACTACTCCCAGTGGTGCACAGACCACCCTGACTAAGTGTTATCATAACGATCTATGGGGTTATGATTAAGATCAGCTGGGGTTTTGGGGTGATAGTAATCGACTAGGGATCAGATAAGGGAAACAAGGCAGGATAATGATCACTGTCTAGAAGAAAAACTGTGTCCATCGATAAGGGAGATCTG
This sequence comes from Xerocomus amazonicus, assembly GCA_038089295.1. NCBI lineage: Eukaryota > Fungi > Basidiomycota > Agaricomycetes > Boletales > Boletaceae > Xerocomus > Xerocomus amazonicus. The sequence goes on from JBBPKO010000161.1 coordinate 759, forward strand.
ATCAAGATAAGAGTGATAAGAGCAACCATAGAGGGGAGTGAACACGAGAAATGAGAAAAACGTAACAAAAGCTCCCACTTTAGATATCAGTCACCAACTGATACAACTTTATTTCTTCAGAATTGGCCCTTAGTGGCCCAGGCTTCATCTCGTTCATCATGTTCCTCAGCAGAGAGGGGAGTTGGGTCGTAGAGGTCCTCTTCATCATCCTTCACGTCATATTCAGAAGGAGGACAGGGTCCCCACCCGTGGGCATGTCCGCAAGTGGCACAAATCCCTGAGGGACAATTTTCCTTTGCATGTCTGGGGGCAATTTGTTGGCAGACTGGGCAGGAGTAGGTTGGACAATGAATACCCAGATGTGTGTCATATTCCCCACAGTGGATGCAGTAGCTTTCCCATATCGCTGGAATGTCTACATCAATTGGATCAGCTTAGGTCCCCGACTGGTGCAGGAATGTTCATCAACGAATGGGGGATGTGGGTAGTCCGAATGACGAAGTGATAGTCTTCTGTTGAGGCTGATGACGAGGGGCTGGCATGGGGGTTTGACGAGTGTCCAGCAATGTAGGAAGGACAAGAGGAGGGGGAGAAGGAGATGAAGTGGGGGGAGACGAAGGGGGAGATTCAGTAACTGGTCGGTGGGGAAGTGGCATAGGAGAAGGGGAAGGTGAACGAATTGAACGGGTACAAGGGAGGATTGGGTCATCATCCTCCGTCAAATAATGTCGTAATGCTCCAGGGTGAAGAGTTTGTAAAAGAGGAGAGAAGATCGGTGCAACCAACTCATAAGGGAGTGTGTTCACCACGTCGCTGAAGCGTAGGAGGAAGAGGAGGTCTAGCGTTTGGATATATGCCTGGGTGATACAAATACTCCCCTCCACTGCTAGAGCAGGAGGACGGTCAAGGGGGGTGAGTTGGTGCATGACAAGATGGAGGGTCGAGTACGTGAGGTAGAGATTGCATGCCTCTAACATAGCCTCATCGGCTAGTGGATGGTTGACAATGGATAACATAAGAGCAGCATCTTGAAGAATTGCGCCGAAAAGGAGTCGACAGGGGAAAACAGGGAGAAGGTTGGCACGGAGGGGGAGCGGGTCAGGCAATATGGGGGAAGTGGTAGAGTTGGTAGTGGTCATGATATTTGACAGGTGACGGATGGCGGGCATACTGGGGACGTTTTAGAGACGATGGGACACCTTATATTCCTGGAGGATGGTCCATGCGCCAGATAAGTTATCTTCTGGTTCCCAGGTATTTTCGGCATGGGAATATCCCTTCCACTTGATCAGGTAATTCCATCGTCCTTTTGTTCCGTGGTGTCACAAGATACGTTCTACCTCCCACTGTTCTTCGTTATCGATCATCTCTGGTAGGGGTCGAAGCATCGGAGTGCCGAATTCAGGGGTGCTGTGGAATGATGAAAGAAGAGAAGGATGGAAGACGTTGTGGATCTTCCATGTCGGGGGAAGTTTCAACCGGTACACCACAGAGGAAATCACTTGTGTGATGACAAAAGGACTCTCTCTCAGCAGGTTTAATTTCCTCCACAGGGTACTCTGGTGGAGATTAGTGGCTTTTAACCACACCTTATCGCCCACCTTCCATGGGCGGAACTTGCTGCATGTTCTTGCAGCCATCAATTGCTGTGAAAGTTCATGAGCAGCGGAGGCTTCTCGCCATGCCTTATCCAAATTAGTTAGGCGATCGGTCAGTGCAGGGAGAAATGTTTTGCCAAGGGCAGGGTAAGCATGAGGTTCATATCCTAAGATGAGAGAGAAAGGAGAGCATTTCATAGAGGAGTGGACAGAGGAGTTATGGTGGAACTGGGCAAATGGGAGGACTTCAGGCCAAGTGGAGGGTTCATTACTGTAAAAGAGGTGTAAATACACCTCTAGCTCTTGGTTTACGCATTCGGTTTCTCCGTCAGTCTGAGGGTGGTAGGTAGAGGATAATGCTACATCATACTGTAGTAAGCGGGCCAGCTCTTGAGCGAAGGCTGAGGTGAATTGTGGGCCTCGATCCGAGATCAATCAATCATGAAGGCCAAAATGGGGGAAGATGTGATGGAAAAAGAGTTCAGCAGTCCCAGCAGCATCAATGGACTTCGAGCAAGGGATGAAAACTACCCCCTTAGTAAGACCATGGTCGACCACGACCATGACAGAATCAAAGGAACCCACGGGGGGAAGACCGCCGACAAAGTCAATGGAAAGCTGTTGGAATGGGTGGGTGGCAGACAAGGAGAGGGGGGAAAGAGGGGGGACGACCGGGGAGGTGAGCGGTTTGGAAGATTGACAGAGGGGACAACCAGCAATGAAGGACCGGACAAAAGAAGACATGCCAGGCCACCAATAATCGTGTTGAAGGAGGGCAAGGGTATGAAACTGACTGCCGTGACCACCAGCCGGAGAAACATGAATGGAGGAGACAAGGGCATGACGGGAGGAGGGGGGAATATAAAGGCGAGAGCGGTAGTAGAGAAGGCCATCGGCGAACAACCAATCAAGACGAGCGGAGCGAGGAAAGAGGGGAGAACCCTCCCTCATGCGTTCAAGGGCAGTGAGAACGAGTGGATCACTGGTGGTGGAGAGCGCCACCTTTTCATGAAGAGCGGCATTGATGCGATTGACGAAAAGTTCAGGGGACAAAAGGGTGACATCAGCATTGTCAGCTGAAGCATCGGTAGTTGAGGAACAAGAGAGAGCATCGGCAGGGCCCATGGTAGACCCTGGTTGAACCGAGAAACAGAGGTCGAAGTCCTGAAGGAACAGCATCCAGCGGTCCTGTCGACGAGAAAGGCGGTGGGGTTGCTTAAAATAGGCCAGATTCTTGTGGTCAGTGTAGACCATGACTGGGAGGCCTGTCCCCTGTAGGTAGTGCTTCCACTCTGCGAGAGCGTGGATCACTGCAAGAAGTTCTCGATCGTAGATGTCATAATTTCGTTTGGCTGGGGAGAGAGTATGGGAAAGGTAGGCACAAGGGTGGAGGTCACCATTGATGTCCTTTTGCATTAAGACTCCTCCCGTGGTGAGAAGAGAAGCGTCTGTCATTATGAAGAATGGAGCTGTGAGGTCTGGGAGAAGGAGAACTGGTGACGTAGTGAAGATTCGTTTCAACATGTCAAAGGCCTGCTGACACTCCTCTGTCCAAGCCCAAGGACGAGCGACATGGATGAGAGAGTAAAGAGGGGTGGCAAGATGGGAAAAGCTAGGGATAAACTTGCAGTAAAAGTTGCAGAACCCTAAAAACGATCAGATCCCTTTTACAGTCATTGGGGGTGTCCAACTGGTGATGGCAGTGAGCTTAACAGGGTCCATCTTTACTGAGTTGTGGGTAATAATCAACCCGAGATATTCCACCAACAAGGCGTCGAATGTGCACTTTGACAATTTAAGGAAGAGAGAGTGTTCCCGGAGTCGGTCGAGAACAAGCCTGGTTCGGATGTGATGGATTTCCAATTCCATTGAATGGATGAGGAGGTCGTCCATGTAGATTACAAGCCATCCCTGAGCAAGATAGTCATAGAAGAGGTGGTTCATTAGGGCCTGAAACGTGGCAGGGGAATTGCATAGACCAAAAAACATGACCATTGGTTCGAAGAGACCAAGAGGGGTGATGAATGCTGTCTTCCATCGGTCTTCCAGTTTGATGAGGACATTATTATATCCCCATCGAATGTCCATCTTGGTGAAAATGTGTGACCCTTGAAGTTTATCGACGAGGTCCTGAATGAGGGGGAGAGGATACGCGTTCTTTACTGTATGTTCGTTTAGGTAGCGATAATCTTGGCATGGTCGGAGATCCCCAGTTTTCTTTGGGACAAAGAAGAAAGGGGAGGCTTGTGGTGATATAGAAGGGGTTATCCTACCAGCCTTGAGGTTCTCATCAAGGAACTTTCTACATGTGGTCATTTCCTGAGGATTCAGCTGATAGGTTTTGGCCACTTTTGGTGAGAAATCTGGGGTAAGGGTGATGGTATGGTCAAACGAGTGAGATGGAGGTAACGTCCCTGCTGTTGGTTCGTCGAAGACATCTCAATAGTTAGCTATGAAGGAGGGGAGAGTTTGTTCTGCTTTCTCGCTTTTCTGGGCAAGATCGGTGGTGATGGTGGTTTTAGCGATGGCCAACTCCTTTTTCCATCGTTCTCTTTGTGTGAGTTGTCAAGTAATCTTTGGGTTGGGAGAAGCAGAGAGAAACTAAAGAGCGAGAGGGGGTTCATCTAGTTCATTAACAGATACCAATGGTGGTAGGTGGATGGTATTTGTTGCCCAATCAATGATCGGGTTTGCTTTCTGCAACCAAGGGAAACCAAGGATTATCTGTTCTTTCCCCAAGTTTGTTACTAAAAGTTTGTCTGTCCAGGAAACATCCTGGAAAGTAAGCGGAATTCTGGCTTTCCACCGGATGGCTCCTCCCCCATTCTTGCTTCCATCGACATTGTTTACTCTGAGAGGAGGAAGGAGAGGTAGCAAAGGAAGATGGAGTTTTTGTGCATACGCTTGGTCGATAAAATTTCCGGAGGCCCCACTATTTACTAGGGCCAATAGGTCGACTTTCTTAGCTGTGGCAAAGGAGAGGGGAATTCGCATGGCATTTTCTTTGGTCGTGCTAGTATACATTGCAGCAGCTACATTTGGAGATGGAGGGGGAGACATTGACTGATCTTTCCTCCTGGCTAAAAACTCTGGACAGTAAGTCTAGCAATGTCCATCGCTTGGGGGTCCTCCTGTTCCCCTTCATAGAAAGCCTTCAAATTGGCTCGAATGTTTGCTGGGGTGTTCCTTTTCTCAATGAGGGAAGCCACATATGTGGTTAATTCTGTGGCTGGTGTCTGTTCAGGGGTGGACGAAAGTAGATCTGGGATGAGGGTAGGTGTGGTCCTAATGTTGGGTGATGACGGTGTTGACAGTGGTGGAGGACGAGAAGTGGGGAACCGAGAGGGGGAGGAGAAGGATCTGTTGAGATGGGGTAGGGGATGGGTGGAGGGTGAGTTTCTTGTTTTGCCACGATGCTTTCCTGTCCAGCATCCAACTTTGTGACACAAGAAGCAGCAGTTCTCCCAGATATGCTTGGCTTTATTCGCTGGAGAGAGAGTAATAGCGTTGATGTCCATAGCATTGGGATCTCTTCGATGAGCTGCGAGGGTCCCTCCTCGGTGGAGGTCAGTGATACATTGCTGCTGGGCATGGAATTTGGCAGCGTCAGTGACCCATCCAGTGAGAGTGTCAGAGACGACAGCGGACAAGAGGATCATTTGCGACGGACAAGGGTCTAGTCCTCGTGCGAAGGCATCGATGAGCATGTTCTGGTCAGTCACTCCCGACCGTGCTGCATGTAACTGGAAATCTGTGATGTAGTTCTGAAATCCATCCTTCTCTCAGATATTCTGTATGGTATCCATCATTTTTCTTCTGGCCATGTCCTTGTAGTTAAACGGGAAAAACATTTTGCAGAAATCGTCCATCATGGTGTCATATGTCTTCTGTTCAGGTGGAGTTGCGGCATTCCCGATCTGCCGGTACCATTTCTCTGCAAAGGCCTGCCCTCGGCCTTTAGTCATTTTGCTCAACATTACGAGCATCTTCTTTCCATCGGTATTATAGATTTCTGGATTGAGCGTAAAGAAGGCCATCATGGCCATTCCCCAATGTGGTGCATCCTGTGAATCACCAGAGAAATCGCCAGGCGAACCGGCTTTCAATTCAATAGGGTGAGGGGGGGCTCCAAGAGCTTCGAGGGCTTCTTCCATAGCGGGTGGAGAGGGAAAGGGAGGAGGAGGTGGGGGTGCGAGGGGTGTTATGTCAAGAGGGGAGAGCTCTTCTGTGGGAAGAGGGATATCTTCAGGGATTGGAGACGTCAAAAGATAGGGGGAGGAGTGAGAATGAGTAGCGGAACTATCGTTGTCACTACTCGACGAAGGGAGACGGAATGTGGGTGGAATGCTGGCATTTAATAACCTCCAGCGAGGAAAATGCTAGTTCTTTTGTTACACTTCGAGTATCTTGTCGATGGTTAAGTCGAAAGATACTACTCAAGGCTTTGAGGCAGAGTCTCGCAGTGATGAGGACAAGTCTAATTCAACGTATGATTGCGTAGAACTAGCTTACTTCTACAGGTACATGGCACTATGTATTTATACTACTCTCAGTGGTGCACAGACCACCCTGACTAAGCGTTATCATAACGATCTATGGGGTTATGATTAAGATCAGCTGGGGTTTTGGGGTGATAGTAATCGACTGGGGATCAGATAAGGGAAACGAGGCAGGATAACGATCACTGCCTAGAAGAAAAACTGTGTTCATCGATAAGGGAGATCTGATCAAGATAAGAGTGATAAGAGCGACCATAGAGGGGAGTGAACACGAGAAATGAGAAAAACGTAACATCTTCCTATGAATGCCCTTATCTTTCTTATCTGATCAGATCTCTTGTTATTGATGGACACTATTCCTCTTCTAGGCAGTGATCGATATCCTGCCTCGTGTTCCTTATCTGATCCCCATCTGATTGCTATCGCCCCAAATCCCCAACTGATCCTAATCATAGCCCCATAGATTGGTATGATAATGCTTAGTCAGGGTGGTCTGTGCACCACTGGGCATAGTATAAGTAGACAGTGCATTGTACCTGTAGTGGTAAGCTAGTTCTACGCAATACCACATAGGTTCTAGACTTGTCCTCTAAGCTCTTAAGCTAGAGTAGTGTCTTTTGACTTTATCATCGAGAGATACTAGGAAGCGTAACAACAGCCACTATGCAGACTGTTATAGGTCCACTTCAAGGACATACTCAAGGGGTCACCTCTGTTGTCTATTCCCCTGATAGCAGATATGTTGTCTCTGGCTCAGATGATGAGACTACTAGGGTTTGGGACACATTCACTGGGTAGACTGTTACAGGTCCATTTGAAGGACACACTCTTCCCATCACTTCTGTTGCCTATTCCCCTAATGGCAGGTATATTGTCTCTGGCTCAGATGACATGACTATTAGGATTTGGGACACAACCACTAGGCAGGCTGTCACAGGTCTATTCCAAGGACACACTCAAAAGATCTCCTCTATTGCCTTTTCCCCTGATGGCAGGTATATTGTATCTGGCTCACATGATGAGACTATAAGGGTTTGGGACACAACCACTGGACAGACTATTGCAGGTCCATTTCAAGGACACACTGATTGCATCACCTCTGTTGCCTATTCCTCTGATGGCAGGTATATTGTCTCTAGCTCAGGTGACATTTCTATCAAAGTATGGAAGGTGCAGGATCTTTTTTGTGTTGGTGACTTGTCTGTAATTGATGGTCGGATTCAATCTTCTCATGATAATCTCTTTGGCTGGATTGCTCCTTGGAACAGGCCTTCACTTTGCTTACCTACTCACTCTTTTGTTATACTCCCTCATGGTACTTATCACACTAATGTTGAAAGCTCTTTGTTCAGTGAGTCCTGGGTTTCTTGTTGGCATTGATTTTTACATTCTATGATACTTGAATGACTACCATCTATGTACTTGTTTTTCATTCTTATTATGAGTGTGCATTTTTTGCTGATGTAATGAGCAATTGTCATGGTCGGAGCATGATGTCAATTGGCAAGATGAACAAGAGTGGACAGAACTATGCAATATTAGATTAAACTCCTCTAACTGATCAAAATTGATCTGCAGTAGTCTACCCCGTCTCATCCACGCTCTTTCAAACCAATCCAGACAGTACGATCATCGAGTGTGATGACACACTTCTGCATCGTATCGCCATGTCCCAGGTCCATTTCAAGTCAAGTCACGATTCCTTCCGGTGTCTCTTTGCCTTCTATGGATGGTGTCGTCAAGCTCGAGCCGGATGAAATAATGGGAAAAAGTACGCGTATACGAACCTGCCACCGAACGGAACCAAGTCTCGGGCGATCCGGGTGGCTCCACATGGCACCTTTCGGGCGTCCCCATGTTATTGGTTGCAAGACGTGCCAAGTGGGGACGGATGTGCTTAGTGAGTCCACACGGAGCACCGGCAGCGCGTGAACTTGTACGTGCCGGATGCGACTGGGCTCGGAACAAATATGAATGTTGCATCGAGCCCCGGATTGTACGAACACACATTTCATTTACGACGACTGCTGCAAGTATCACATGGCGTTCGTGTTGATGCGTTGACCTTTTACCCATGTTCGTTTACATACTATTCCCTACCCCCAGTCAGTTCTGCCCAAAAATTGGAAGGACTGGCATGTCACACCATTGAGATCTGACAGTAAGCAACATCCGCGCCTTATTCTGCGTCCATGTCAGTAGAAGCTTGCTACCCTTGATGACTTGCCATTGCCAATAGCTCGGGCTGCATGTTTGTGAACATGTGTACAGTGGCCACACTGTATTTTGAGGCTCCACTTCAGCACACTCTTGGCAAGTGATGCTAGTGTGACAACAACCCACTTTATGATCTGAAGAACTACACCACTATTTTTGTCCATTCAGCTTGGTGCTTGTAGTTATATAACGAGATCTGTGCAATGAATGTGTAGTGCATGTCAGTTTGATTAGTGCCCCTGCGCCAAGCAGGCGGTCCCACTGCGCGTTTCGAACCCCACCTCGGATGATGTTCCTCAATCCACGTCCGCCCTGTCGTAGCTATTGCTCGATGGTGATGCCTGACGACTTAGAGCCATACAATGCCAGCTCGACCACGTCCCTGCGGAATCCCTGCTATCACTAACAACACCACCACATGCTTCACTTCATTACCACCGCTAATCACCGTGGTCGACGACTCGTTTTGGCTCTCGCAGGACCGGTCGATATCCACTAAGCTTGTGTGAGGCGCGCCGTGGACCTGTCAAGACGAAAGGGTAAACGCTTGAAGAGACCCCACCCATTGGGGCTCTCAGTGCTGCCGTCGCCTGAGCTCTCGATTGAGGGTCAGTGTGTAGTGGTCCATACAACAATATCTTGAAATTAGTTTCGAGATGCCCAAGAATTAAAGTATATAAAGGAGCGACAAAATGCCAAGTAAGGCACAAACTGAAAGTACAAAAAATTTGCATCATTATCACTTGGCCATGGGACTGCGCGCCCGCAGACGAAGGCTTGCATGAAGGCCACATAGTCAATGGTCCTGCAGTGTTCAGGACCATCAAAGGAGATGAGTCTTCTATTTCCGGGGTTACCGATGAACTGGACAAGAACGAGTGGGTACACTTTGCTTGCCATGGCATCGCGAACCGGAAGTGACCATTCGAGTTCGCATTCGCTCTCCATGACGAACAGTTCACAATTCAACACATCACTTAATGCGAACTCCACGATCCTGAATTCGCCTACCTGTCCGCTTGCCATACGACGGCTGGGGATGAAGATAGCCCAGACGAAGCGATTCATCTTGCATCCGCAATACAATTCGCCGGATTCCGTCCTTTTATCGGGACGATGTGGGCGGTGGATGATGCTGAGATGAAGATCATGTTGGTGTTCTATCGGCACATGATTGACGATTCGGGACATCTAGATTATACCCGTGCGGCGTTTGCTCTACACAAGACGATGGGGTTGGTGAAGACACCCATCTATCAACTGATTCTGTGTGTGCATCTTGGTGTCTGATTCTTCACGCCTCGGGCTCGCTTTCTGCTTTGTTGTGCATGTATTCCATAGCAACTATCTCGTATACCGTGTACTATGGCTGCGCCTCATGAGACAGGCTCATCGCTCAGATGATTTCACCTTGTACAACCATAAAAGCTACGTACGGGAGCCGAGACAAAGGCTTGAGCAAGCCGAGATAAATAAGTTGTTGAGGCACGACCTGCTATACGTCCCGAACGTCATCGTCCGGCGACTGTGATTTGCACACAGGAGGTACTACATTATATGGGTATACGGTGAGTGCATTGGGGCGAGACGAACGGCTGCTTGGTGACACGGGCTGTGCACGTGAGATGCATGAGCCCAGAATATCACTGATGTTTTTCAACTACTTGCTGGCACTCGATGTATTGGACGCCAAGATGATCACTATCCATATTTGACATATGTAGCACACCCGTCACCGGCAGTGTCCACGTACACTGTGACCCAGGGCAGACACTCAACGAGCGTGGATTACTACGGGCCATGGCATGAAACGCACACCGAAATCCGAGGTTTTAAGCTCCTGTTTCTGCAATTCGCCAAGTGGCAGTCAGTCGGACTGGCACAACTTTGCGGCCAAACACGGTGACCATCGAGTCGTTTCACGCTCTCTATGAACTTGAAACCGTTAACGATGTGTTGACCCTAAATCAAGGATACTAATTCGGTCCCGTGTGTAGGACAGTCAGGGCGGGAAACGCGTTCCACCTGTCAGTTTGTTAACGAAAAGCGACAATGAAGGTAGGAACGTGCGAGAGGAGGTGCTATTAATGCCTGAGGTGGTCAGGCTCGTGAAGGCCTGCGGACGTTCAGCCGCCATATTCTGATCAAAGCTCAACAGGAGCACCGTGGAATCTGCGATCCGTGAGGCAAATGCATTATCGGCAGTGGACGTTTTGCAATATACAATCCAGGAGCATTTTGCTTGAAGTAGAACTGTTCATTCGGTACGCCGACAGAGGTCAGCACGTTCAACAAGTTCCACTCAACTCAAACGAAACAAGGCGGCCCGATATAAAAATGCTACCCAGGGATGGATCATAAACTTAGGTCTGTCGGGTCAACGTCGACCATTCAGGAGCGTTCCATATCAGCAGGGGCGTGGATCAGAGATTCTGAGCGTTGACGAGGGACAAACGGCGGGTTCAACGTCGGTTTTGAAATAGTGTTAGACGGGATAATTTAATGTAAAAACACTCTTAAGGGACCTGTGCACAGGACGAGAGTGACAGGAGTACTTGATCGTGAGGTGGTGTTGGAGGAGGGCAAGAGGGTTAGGATATCAGATCGTGATGGTAGTTGTGGCAGGGTACTCTGGCGAAGAAATGGTACATGCACGGTTTGTGTATGCGAGTATTGGCCATGATAGTGCTGGAGTCTGACAGCGAGAGAAATGTGGAGACCGAGTAGATCAGGTGTGTTACTAGATCAATGTAGCGCAATGGAGAAACGCATGCAGGATGGGTTGAAGAACGGGGAAGGGCTCAGGGAAAGTTGCAGTACAGGGGGGAGGAGGAACTTGGAAGGAATATAATGCAGAGTCGTCTCATTATCTTGAGCATAGGTTTTTTTACTACAACAATAGGGACATTCGCGCCGTGCATTGCACCAGGTCACACCGCACCAATAGGTACTGTATTGCTATACCTTTACCCTAGTTAGTAGACACTAGAATAAAAAGGGCACATCAGGCTTTTGCATGAGCAGTACATAATGGATATACAAACAACGGTTAGACCCTTTGGCACCCCCGGCAAATCTGGGCGGCGATTCAATTATACACGCCCGATGGATCTAGGATCAGTCACATGACACCGGCAGCGTCTACATCAAGCAGCCATTGTCTGGCATCTCATGGAGGACTCTGGCGGAGTGTGCAAGCAGTGTGCCGGACGCCAGCAGAGTCTATAATGAGTGCATTAGTGGCTGCTGGAGACTGTGAGAACGTCGTCCGGCATACCATGCAAGATGTCCATAACAAATATGGTGGAGTTTGCCATCGTCTTGCTGCTGAAGTGTCTCAGAGGATGCCATGAGTGTGCCAAACATTGAAAAGGCATGTCTGAAGATGCTTATTGAGAGCGAAAGGAATACAGCACCGAACAGCAACGCCACAGGCAGTCACAGCATCCGGGATCCCTCCCAGCATGGGCTTCAATGTTAAGGCTCCGCCCAAACTTTGTTAGTGTCATATGAGGTGGTTGGGCATGTGATTCAGAGTTGGACTTGGGATGTTCTTTCATGTACTTGGCCCATGGTGACCACCTGGTTGCAGGTTGTCTCACACCTATGAAGGTTGTGGTCAAGGGGACAGTAGCAACTCACATCTCATAAAAATCCTTGCAGAAAAATAGGTTAAAGAGGGGCTAGAGTATGTACTATCCATGTACATTTTTTCAATGTTTTTAGAGATGAGTTTCACCAGTTCCTGGCTATTTTCCATCAGAAACAGAGTGTCAATGCATAGATATGAAGCCAACAGGGATAGAACACCTTTTTCTCAAAAAAAAAAAAAAATGCAAGGCTCTATAGAAGGTCTATTACAATCTGTATCCATGAGTACAAGCAACTGCTTGCATTTTGTGTTGCCGTAGAGTGCATTTTGCATTTCTAGGGCATTACCAGTCTCACAATAGTATGGGCTTTAGGTTGGCACAGGCCAAAACTTAACCTAATTTTGAATTCTGAAATTCAGTTTGACAGGATTTTGTGGCAGGGAATGAGCATGGTTGTCCGGCTTTCCATGTTGACTGGCTTACTGATATTGATTGATATAGAGGAGCACCTATATATTGCCTTTCTTTCGCTTACAATTAGCCCATTCCCATCATGTCCACCTCCTGTGCACTCTGGATTAAAGAGAAACGCGGTCCTTTTGTACTCGAAAACAAACCCGTGCCCATTCCAGGTCCAGGAGACATTCTCGTCAAGGAGATTTCTGCGGCATTGAACCCCATAGACTGGAAGATCCAAACCTACGGTATCGTTGTCCCCAACTATCCGACCATTTTGGGTAGAGACGGCGCTGGCGAAGTCGTTGCTGTAGGGGAGGGTGTAACACAGTTCCAGATAGGTGACAGAGTGTACGTCGAATCCAGCACGCCTGAGTTGTTGTCTTGTTTTCTGATCTTCCTGCAGGTTGCACCAGGGCCAGCCGTCCAACAGCAACGGCGACTATGGCGCCTTCCAGAAGTATGCCCTTGCCTCCGCTGACATTGTGTCCAAGGTATGCTGGACTTTTTTACTCATGTTCCGTGCATACCGGATCTGGATAACTCATAGATTCCATCGAACATCACGTTTGATCAAGCAGCCTCAATTCCGCTTGGTTTTGGCACGGCAGCCATTCCGATCTATTCGCCATCTCCTGCCGGTGCAGACTTGATTGCACCCTGGGATGGTGGTCGAGGAAAGTATGAAGGACAACCAGTTCTTGTCTTCGGAGGATCAAGTTCTGTTGGTCAACTTGGTGCGTGGGCCATCAACTGGCTCGCACAAACGCGCTCATCCCTGCAAATCTCATCTTACTCAACGATTAGCACTGCAACTTGCCAGACTATCCGGCTTTTCTCCGATTATAAGCACTGCGTCCCTTTCAAACACGGATCTTCTCTTATCACGTGGAGCGACCCATGTCATTGATCGACACCTCCCACCATCCAAAATTGCTTCCACAATTGCGAGTATCACCACGAAGCCGATTCGGCTCGTCTACGATGCGGTTTCTTCGGCAGCTACTCAACAACTTGGATACGATTCGCTTGCAGAAGGGGGCCACATCCTTGTTGTTAATCCCCCCTGGGTCAAGGAGACACCCGGGAGCACCAAGAAGGTGTTGCACGTGAATGGAAGCGTCTATTTTCCTGCCAATAAGGAATTTGGGCGTAGGTTAGCGCAGAACCTGTCGGCGTTGTTGGAATCCGGGGATATCGTCGTGCGTGTCTTTATTATCTATGATTGAGCCGGTAAATCGCTCATGTGGACCTTGGCCAGCATAATCCAATTGAGGTTGTACCGGGGGGATTGAACGGTGTTGTCCCAGGGTTGGAGAGACTGAAGAAGAGTCTTGTCAGTGGAAGGAAGTTGATCGTCCATCCTGGGGAGACAGTCTGAGCATGATGGTCTGTTGTGGTACTCGTCTTGGTTAATGAGATGTGTTTTAGGTTGTCTGTTGACATTTTAAGCAGGGTTAGCGAATCGAAGGGGAGGAATGTACTTGCCAATGCTATAGATTCTTGTTGCTGAATAGCCTGAACGACGGCTCTCAGCCCAACCAACATAAGTCTTACGGGCTGGAGAGTCCGTGTAGCTCTGCATGGTGTCTGTCGTCAGGTGACAGGGCACGTGTCAACCTGGTCGTGATGCCTCCTGTTGGACTTCAACGGTAATCGTATTGCCTATCTTGTGCGAGTTATCAGCTTATACTCTTTTACCTGAGTGTCACTAACTGGAGTAAAGCCCTACCCTACCTCTACACCAAACCACTCTAACAATTTGTCTGCCAACCTCCATGTATCCTGTAACTTTACGTCGCCCTTCTGCTCAAGGCTGCTGTTCAGAGTTCAGAGCCACACTTATCGTTCTCTCAGGACTCGGTTCCCAGGTCCCAGGCGACATCCATGACTACTGGGGTGATGAGAATAGGCTATATGTTTCGTTTCGCAGCCCTCGCCCTGTCCATTGACCTTTGATTCTTTTTTTTTTCACACCGACTACGTTGTGCACGTCGGTTTGGTGCTATTCTCGCGTTGTTGCACAAACGGAAAAATTAACACGCGACACCTACGTCATGCACAAAATTACTATGCCCGAGCCCTACTACCAGCTCTACCCTAACTACGAGTTAAAGATGCCACTCCTCACCCATTATATGTAGAGTCTCACAGAACCGTACAGGGCATGTCATAGTAGGTCATTCATGTTTGTGCATCGCACGTAAGGGGATCTCACCTGTTGATGAGAATGTTAAAAGAAAAAAATATCTGCCGACAAGTAATTGTTGTTCAACAAGTCTGATGTTCCTATCATGGGAGACGGTCATAGGTTCAACACTACCCTTATCAAGAATAACCTAACGACGCGAACATAAGAGAATCAATAACCGGGAGCGAGCAATGTAGTGGGCCAATCACGAAAACGCATGCCAAAATCACTGCCAAAATCATCCTAATAACTGGCCGCGGACTTTGAAATATCCACGGATAGCATGCTTCGCGTCATCAAGCAACTCGATCAAAAGCCTCTTATCATCTTGGGGAACCTCACCCTCGCCTAAATCCAAGGAGGTCAATGGACCAGATTCGTCACCAAGGTTGACCAGTTGGTCGATGACCTTTTTCCTCCACAGTTTCCACACAGCTGTGTCGTTCGGGATACATGAACAGAGAATCTTCTCACAGCGACTACGCTGCTCGTCCTCTGGTACTTGGACTCCGTGGGAGAGCAGCAGACAAACAAATACAGTCATTGTTGTCCATGTTCCAGCGCTGAATCGCACCATGTGTGGTCTTCCAAGCGCATCGAAAAGTATGCCAGCCTGTATCTTCTCCTTTGCCAGCGAAGACAGGTAAAAATTATGTCCCCATGAGACCACAATCGAGACGACGAACATGACCTGGCCAAAGAGTGACCCTTCTGCAAGGAGGAGAAACTGCACGATGGGTACAAGGGAGGAGAACCTGATGACGTAGTGGCAACATTGAACGCCATTCTCATCACCTTCCCGTAGTTCTGTCCCAAGATCAAAATGCCCTTTAGTGATGGCATTCACGTCTTGTTCCCTCCCTTTAATTACCATCACTTCACGTTGTCCTATCAGGATGCCATCACCAGGAGGAGAACCCTTGGCAGGGTTACCGACAGATCCGATGACGAGCCTTCCTCTGCCGATGACAAAGCTAGTCCAACCGTTGGAGATGATGCCAAGCAATATCATGGAGAAGCTGTACCAGTCATAGACCAGTGCAGACAGGATGCAGGCGACAACGCTGACAGCGGCTGGGATAATAGCAAGGAGGGCATGCCCGAGGGGTCGACGCTGCGGGGGCTTCGTATAGTCTACTTCGTTCATCGCTAGATAGGAAACGTAGACAGGCGTTGTCACTCTCCCTTCAATCACCTCTACCGGTAGTTCCTTGCTCCGCTCCATTGCCAGATAACCAAGATGGGATGTCTGCATCGTCGTCCCAGATAAAGCCGCGATGTACTTTGGACCTTGCTTTCCATCAAGGCCAAACAAGGCAGCCGACGAGTTGTTTGCCTCAGGGTCCCTGCTAGCCATCTGACCGAAATGTTTTGCGATCGCCCGACCTCCGGGGGAATTATACCACCCCAACCATTGTCTGCCCTCGTAGAGGTGGATGGTATCCATTGCTGAAATGGCTTCTTCACCACCCAGAAACCCGGCCAAGCCGGCATAATTGAGGTTGAACTTAGACATGAGATGTATACCGAGGGGAGGCATTTGGAAGTAGACGCCATGCTCACCTCTGATGGTTCGAAATAAATACTCGAGGGTATATGGGTAAACTTTCCTGAAGGATCGAAAAGGACTAGATTGGAAAGCGTGGGTTACGCGGCATTGATCCTAAAAATATGTCTTTGGCTGAGCGCTCAAGAAATCACGAATTCCAGTGACTAAAATGTTCATAAGACTCGTTCTGGGCAAAAGACGCTTCAAGAACGACCCATTGGGCACAACAGGGTCCCACCCAATGTTAAAACAGTCCGAAAGGAAGAAAAAAAAAATGCCAACGAACCATCATTATTCAAAAAGTCTGGACTCTGATGTTCCGAGCGCCTTGGTGGTCGCCACATGCTCAGGTACTATCCGGCTTGACCTCTCCAGAAGTGTAGCCAAGAAAAGCAGTTCTTGGCAAGGTGCGCCTCCACGGAGTAATGATAGACTCATTAAGAAGAAGTAGAGCAAAGAATCGGGAGCAGACGCCAGAGTTGTGTTGTTTACTGGGTTTGAGTAGAATGTGAATTTGAGTAGAATGTGACATGGCCACTGGGCGAAGACACGGTAGAAGAACAATTTGAGCGCAAAGATGCGGTGTGCCAGCCTTGGTCTATCAAGCTCTGTTCGGGACAGGAAGCGCTCTAGATAAATATTCTCTTGGCTTTCATACCAGGCGCATCAACAAATCCCTTTTTAGGGCATTGCAGCAGACCACGCCGTAGCGCTGTGTCGTCACTGATTGCACTCGCACGGTGGCTATTGCTATACATATCGGCCATAGAAGCATGATGACCTACAGAACTTGATTTGTTATTAGACGACTTAGGCCAATCAAAAAGTTTCAAGCTAGCCGGGCGGAGCTTAGGGCCTAGGGCCTAGTAGGCAGCTTGAGAAGTGCTCGGTCATACTGGAAATTCGTCGGCCGGAATTAACTGCCAACCTGACCCATGCCGGTTTACAGTAATTAACCATTGGTCAAATTGACATTAAATTAGCACGTAAATTTCCCAAATTCACAGTAAAATACAGTAAAATTGACTGTAGCTACCACATCTCCCAATCGGAAATGTTCAAGATGATTTTTAGGGCTGTGCTGGCTCATGCAACATTGCAAATTTAACCTTGAGCTGGTGAATCTAGGATGAAAATACAATAGATCAGCTTACTATATTTTTTGGGGGGACAGGAGATCATGTCTCTGTCTCCCAGCATATTGTTTATTCAGTATTTTCAGTTATATGTCTCAGGGCAGTACATTAGTTCGAGCGTCATAGTGGGTTATTCGTGTTTGTTCCCCCCCTGGACAGCGGCTGGCAACTTGACAAGTGCTATGGTTTCTACCTGCTAAGGACTGGTACTAAACATGAACGCTTTTTGGAGCTACGACAGACACTCCGACGAATTCAATGCATACACAAGAGCAGCCAAGTTCTCCGATAGAATGAGGCTGCGCTGAAAGCCACTCCGCCACCCTAACCCTCGCTGGCCTGAACCGACCGTCATACAAGGTGTGTGCAATCCTTTTGAAATCTTACGATCTATTACGTTTGGAAAAAGATTGGCAAGTTGCGATGCGACATTCGTTCGCGACCACCTCTTCTATCCGTCATTGATCCCATCGTGCTCTTTCGTCGACCCATCAGTGTGCATGCATGCTCGTTCGTGACTGCGTACTCCTCTTCCTCTCACCGCTCACTGCACCCATTATCGACACATACATGTCTACACAACCGCACCACATTCACCAGGTCGCCATCATGCCGTTTACCTTCCATCCGTTCATCCACACGACCCGCCGATGCTTGGATGAGCATTCTAGGTCAACTGACACACTCAATAGATTGATATGGACAACCAGGAATCGATCCAGATAGTGGAATGGTATTACTTTGGGGGGGTTACTCGATCGTCGCAGGCGGTGTACGGCGCAGATGTTATAGTCCATCTCGTTCCCGTGAGTCGTCCATGACATCCGATCTGATCCATGTAGGGTAAGTCTAATGAACACGGCAAGGATCGTTTGGAGGAGCGATTTGCTGGTCCTTTTCCTCGTCCGTAGCTTTTCTTTGTTTTACTTTCCGGGCGTGACCTTATACCAGCAAGGAAGGACATACATATCTCGCCATAGCTCCCCAGTATGGCACTCTTAACCCCGTCGAGGTCTTTTGCCGTCTTCTTGAGTCTCTGAGGGTCAGTGCATTGCATGTCATCTGCACGTCGGTACGTTGGGGGCAATACACTGAATTCAATTCCTGGATCAATAGATTGACCTACAACCAGACCATGCAACAAAGAAACAGATATAGCCGTTGATTGTGTGTACATAAATGCGAAGTTCATAGGGTGAATCGGAGATATGGACAAATCCATCCTTGTACACACTGTCTCTTCTGGGGTGTCCCGTGTCCTCGTGTGGCATAGTCATGTCTATCCTTTTCTTGCTTCTAAGCAGCCGCAAGTCAGATGTGAGATTTTGTCAGTCGATTCCAGACATGGATAGAGAACCGTCAACGCACACCTTCCCTTGCCATTCTCGTTACCGGAAACCTGGTCTGTGAGGGTAACGGATAGCCTCGAGACTGGTAATTCGGCCAAAAGTGAATCGGTTCGACCTGATCCCGATAACATACAGTCGCGAAGAGGACAAGAAGGTGGAGAATCGTTCGTGAGTTGTCGGACGGCAAGGGCGAGCTCTTCAGCAGTAGGTCGCTCTTCTATCAGCGGCCGGCACTGCTGGATAAACTCCCAATGCGAGTCATTCAACGTATCACACTCCGGCCGACATGGCTTATGGCTCTTCGCCATTCACAGGATGACTGCTGACTTCTGACCATGGCTGCTTTCTGGACATCACCTGTGAGGCTATCAGAATGGAAATCATTGGTAACTAAATAGACCTTTATCCAGGGAAACACAGCCAAAAGAGTAAACATCGGATTTGGTGGTCCAAGTAAACGAATCACGTGTGATTTGCTCTGGCGAATCCCAGCAAAATACTCCCAGTCGGGCGGCAGATCGTTGGAGATAGCTGTATGCTTCTGGGATGTTCCCCACAAACGAAGCATATCCAAAGTCAGTTAACCGTGCGGTGTAATTTTCGTTAATGAGTACATCATTCTATATTTAATAAAAATCTTGATATCTCGATTTGGACGTACCGCATTGAGATCACTATGAGTAACCAGAACGGAATGTACTGTTTCGAATTGTTCTCCCATGACCTTGGTTAACACTCACAGTATTCGAGTCCATTTGCAACGTCCTGCAGGTGTTGTGCGAAGTCAGAATACGTTCTGTTATTCGTTGAGTGTACCCACAAGCCAGGGTCGGTGCCCACCTCCAGATTGTCATTATATTTTTCTAAAGAGGAATTGAGGGATTCGTTCGGCATCCACAATGAAACTAATGACATCGCGCCGTGCATTCCAAACCCGTACGCAATACCTAGAAATGGAACGACGTTGACATGGTCAAGCCTCCGAGTTCTCGACGGAGCATCTATAAGCAATCTAAATTACACCTTCTCGTTATGAATGAGAACTACCTTCGTAGATCTTCTATTATCCGCCTTCTCATCTATCATGAACTTGAAGCGTAATGTTTTGACTGCAACCTGACGAGGATGTCAGTGTCAGAGTTTGAGTTACTACGTATGCTCAAACCTCTTTTGATACACCATCGACATACCAGCACCGGTAAACATCCCCAAAACCTTCTCCGGTAATATATTGATCTTTTTTGCTACAATATACGGAGTTAGGTTCCGTGGTGTAACCCAAACCAGGTCAGTGAGGGGGGCGATCACATCACGAAATTATGCGATGGCATACCTGAGATTGTATGCAGCATCTTGTTCGGCTCTTCAATTCCAGAGGGAATGGCAAGATCAGTCGTTCCAACGAGTTGCGGGGCAGCAGGAAGTAGTAGGATCCGAAGTGAAGGGCTTGATTCTGGATGCATGGGATGCGACAGGCGGGCCATCGACTTTCGAAGTGCTCGTCGTATGTCTGGAAAGGTGACGAATGCTCTATAGAGTATAGAGATGGAGAAGAATGTGTGTGGTGGGAGTTATTAGTGTCCACTCGGCGAGGATGTACCGACATGCGCACGCTAGGCTTGCAGGGAAGTGATCAACTGACATCACTCTCGACATTGTCCAACATAAGTTCCCGCCAGATAGGCATTTGTCCATCTACTACTGACGCCACGAATTCACCAGATGGGGAAAATCAAACATTGTTTACGGCGCTAGAATGTCGCAAAGGTTGTCTGACCCGGTTCACCAGTAGTCGCATTCCAGAAACGAACAGTTTAATCTAATGATGCGCTGGCGAAGATAGATCCGTCTGGTGAAAGAGAAAGCGAGGTAATCCAGTCTGTGTGGCCCGTCCAAGGATGTCCGATCTCTGAGCCTGTATGCGCATCGTCATAGTACTCGAAGCGAGCAGACAGAACTTAGTCGTCTCCATCACGTGACCACATGTAAGGGATCAATGAGAAGTGTTGATGTTATAGATTCCTTGTCGACGTGTCGTCCTCTGTTATCCTCCCATTGATCGCATCCATCATAGAACTACTCGAGTAGAGGAGACGTGCGTCTGGCAAAGAAAGTTCTGATGTAGAACTTGGCTTCGCCGTCAACGAGATCCAGAGCTAGAACGCTCACTGATTTATCAAGTGTGTTGTAAAACAGAGCACGTGTCACCATTACGCAACCTCGCTTGGTAAATTCTGTGAAAACTGAACAGAACTTCATAGGAACATGCGCTCTGTCTATATATAAGCCGTGCCAGGGAAGGCCGTGGACATCACATCTCTCCACGCACTTTTACCACGCGCCTGTTCATTCATCCTTGATCCGCCGTAATCTTCTCGAGTATGGCTCTACGCGAGTCCGAAGATGATGGTCCCCGCCCACATCTGACAATCGCGGCAGGCGTTCTGGATGCTAGATGGGCTGCTTATCTTCCTGGCGGGCGACAAGTTATCATGGTTGACAGTTACAATGGGATAGCGAGGTACTGGAATATTGAAGATGGGAAGCGAGAGAGGACAATCATCCTGCATAATGGGGAAGATGCACAAGAGCTCGCTTTCACCCGGGACGGGAAGAGTCTCGTTAGTGCAAGCGCTGATGGCACGATCAGAGTGCGGGATGTCATATCTGGCAAAATTATCAGGGAATGGAAACATTTTGAGGAATGTCCTACTGTTGCCATCTCTCCGGACAGTCGACTCGTCGCGGTCGGTAAAAGGGTTGTGTTGATTAACCCCACAGATGGAGGGCAAGTCTATCAAGAAGGTATCGAGGTCAATAAATGGGCTAGTGAAATGGCCTTCTCTCCAGACGATAACAGACTCGCAATTGTTACTAATTTAGGCATCTGCATCTACGGCGTCCACGGAGGAACACTCCTCGTTGGTCCATTCGCGCATCGTACCTCGTGGATAACTGGTCTTCCATGGTCACGTGATGGAAGACGACTGTTCACTCATGGACATGATTGTGATCGTGATACTACATGCTGCGCAACAATTCGCTGTTGGGATGCGCATACAGGCGAACAAATTGGACATCCTTGGACGGGTTGTCACATTAACCAGATGACATCGTTTTCTCTTTCGCCAGATGGATCAATCCTAGCCAGCGCATCATCGGATAAAACTGTTCGTTTCTGGAATGCGACTACTGCCGAACCAATTGGACAACCTCTGCAACATTCTGGAGAGGTAAACGATGTTTTCTTCTCCCCCTCTGGTGATTTTCTGGCCTCAACAGTGGATGATAAAATATATATCTGGCGAGTACCTAGGTTGGACAACCTGGAGAGCTGTGTAAGTTCACCACTTCCCTACGAGCTTGTGCTCATGTCGCACAGACAAATTCTCG
>JBBPKO010000161.1:36826-48615 GCA_038089295.1 Xerocomus amazonicus
CGTGGGATGCCGTGCGAGCTCCAAGAGAAGCCAGCCCAGAGAATATGACGTTGTTTCGTGGCCAGCAAACAGAATCGTGCTGACGATCGTTGAGTGTGAGATCAGAAATGCGGACAAAACAGTGGTCTATACCATATCTGGGATAGCAGCTCTTCCTCCGTTAATTTATTCTTCGCTTCCGTGTCCATATTAGCCTTGACTGCGAGAATGGTGAACGACGAGTGGTGGAGCAATAGGCATTGCATACTGAGCAGGCTAAAAATGTCCTTGCCCCCATCACCTGCCAGCAAGGACTGGGACTTCTCGCCCACCAACTCTTTCGCAACGCCTGTGGCAATTTCTTTCATCGTACGTGCACGCTTGAGGCGAGGGTTTGGCCCATGATCAGTGATCCACTCCAACAGTCTTTCCGGAAAGTAGTTAGAAACCGCTTGAATAAAAATCTGCGTTTTGGACGGGTTCCCGAACATGTCCTTCCTAAAAGCGATAAAATCAGATAACACTTCAGACGTTTCCATAAAAGGACTGACAGCGCATTGTGATAAGACTTTGCTAGCGGATGGTCATCGGTTTCAGTACTTTTGAAGTGGACATCGAACGCAGCTAGGAAATTCAAAAATGCATTATAATCGCGTCGGAAAAGAAGAATACCTTGTCCAATCGAGTCCAATGTACCACGAGAGAGCCATGGTAGGATATCGAATGTGGCCTTCTGCTCCGTACTGCTCTCAACAATATCTGACCACTTCAGACACATCTACAAAGTCGAGTATGGTTAGCAAATCCAGATTAAGATTGGGATGTATGATCTTACAGATATAGCATGTTCCTTGAAGATGCCCAGAAAAGCTTTTATTTCTGGGGTACCAAATCCTGGAAGAATAACACTTTTTTGTCGCCGATGATCTTGCCCTGTCGAATTGTCTACCAGTGGTCTGGGTAACAAAATACTCCGCGTCATGTACCTTCAGCCCAAAGAGCCCCTTTACCCATCACCATCCGAGATGACACGCGAAAGTTGAGCTGCCTCGGAAAGCTGTAGGCTGAGAGAACGAGAACTTTTTGAAGTGCTTTCGGATCAGCGATCCAGAGTTCGTCCCCCTGCACAAGTTAAAACAGGGTAGGACAATCAAGGAGTAGCACACGTGAGAGGCAAAACTTACTCCAAATACGGTCTTGAAGCGAACAACATCCCCATAGAGTCTCTGCCACTCAAAGTCAGCTTCAGCGACAGGTTCCTGGAACAACTCGAGCAAGTTTCCTGCAGAGTGTCAGCAAGATCTGTGTAAACCATCGGAGAGAGAATATACCAAGCAAGAAGGAAGATGACTTGGGTCCGCGGATTTTGGACAAAGGCGAGCGACTGAAGCGTTTGAACGAAATAAGAGTGAGAGTGATTAGTATTACCAAACCCAGGGCCATAGAACCAAAGATCATGATGGACAGATACGAGCGTACGTGGGGAATGTGGAAGGCTTATAAACCACTCGAATCGATTCGGAGTATCATCAGGCCGAGCCAGCGGCATGACATGACGAGATAAGGCATCTTTCGCAATTGCCCCGCCTTCCGATTGGCCGTTGTCGGCTTTCTACATGGATACCTTGCAGCTTCGTGGTTTGCTGACAAGGACAGTCAGCGCTATAATCCGGTCACTCGACTAGGTGGCCGAGTCGTCCTGCCGTCGGACCGCCACACAACTATCCGCCATTCAGACTCAGTGTCCTATCACTGCGTCAACCCATGACATCTGGTACGAAGACTGTTCTCCTGGCAGCTGGAGGAAGCTTGTGCACGGACCCAGCCAGCCCAACCCTCGCCGTAAGTGCTTCATATCGACGGAATCGGTTATAGTTCAACACGCGGCTACCAGTCCTGAAACCGACGCAAATGACCTATTACGGCGTGTCCTGCCCAGATTCTAGAAATCTGAGTGAGTTAATAGGTCTCGGGCACAGTAAGGGGATTTATGCGCGAGCTGTCTTTGATGCCAGTGGCTTTCCATTCAGGGCTTGGATGAAATTCGAAATCAGAACTGTATCAACATGTCGAGTGGGCACGGGATGGAAGAAAAATGACCAACTATGCACGAGGGAGGATGGCGCGGTGAAATAGCGCAAAACATACAATCTCATTTTCACCATCCTTCCAGGACCGAGTTCACCGCCATGAGGTTTGCAGTGAGAATTTTTGATTTTCGGAGACTGTTCCCGAGGGAGCCACCCCGCCCCCTCCTTGGCATGGCTATTTTTTGTATCCGCCCTGTGCCATCGACGCCACGGTCGAAATCTAGTCTAAGCTCATTAAATTCGGTTGATTAAAGCGGTGTCGCGAGTGGCTTCAAAACCGGGATCGATTGCAGTGCATCATCATTCCATCCACCTGGCTCTGTGCATTCCGGGTCGCCAATTATGTGGTGAGTCCACGCACATATTTAAGCCAGATGTATCCCACTACCACTTTGTAATATTCGTCCACGATCTGTTCCTCACCACGTAGATTTTCACTCCGAGGATGTCGCCCAACTCCTACTCAAACATGCCCTCTACGACACGATGCGTATGCCACCTGACCTCACCGATGTATTGTCCGCTCTCGATGAACGCGTAGACTATCAACTGGTTGATTCGTCCCTGCACCGAGTGGACTGGGATCGACGGCTCATATCTCTGTCGTCGCACGGAGAGCGTTTGATACTTTTGTTAAATCGGTGCCCAAGGACGAACTTGAGCCGTTGGTCATTCTGTTTCGCTGGACGAACGAAGGAGCCTGTGCACCAGGGCAGAGAGTACCTGGATTCAGCCTGGAGAAGAGCATCGCACCTACCGCGCCAGTCATTATCGTCGGTCTCACTACAGGAAACAATGAACGACACGAGAATGCGGCCTATCCGATCGGCAACCCCGTCGAACGTACCAACGAATCTGCCATCAAGTTCCTTGCCGTACCCCTCACCGGCCTGCTCATGCGTGTGGCAACACTGCTGCCTGATGTCAAGACAGCAACCCTGTCCGCGCTTGCGACGATATTGGACCGGATACCGAGCCATGTCAAGCCGTTCTTCGCACTACTTCGGCGCGTGCATGCGGGCTGCGGAGGCGCTGGGGGTGTTGATGCGCAGTCAACCATGTGTGGATCCAGTCGTGACAGAACTTGTTGGAGGTGCGCGCGGGAACGAGGAAGCTATTGCGGCAGGCTTCGTGTTGCTGCTGTCGCACGTAGTCCGGAGTGCAGCGGCACATGGTGGAGCGGGTGACGAGGCCAGGGAGGGTTGATACATGAAGCGTTCCGTGGGACGCTTGGAGGTGTTGCTACGCGATGTCGACGGCGGCAAGAGTCGCAAAGTGTTATGCGCAATTTGATCCAGAGATCGACTGTATTGTCTTGGCTCAACTAAATAGCTTGAGCCTTCCGATTCTTGGCCTAGGCACTATAATTCTGTCTGAACTATCAGCTGTTTTTGCGAATTATGGCATGGACAAGTGGCAAGACTGGATACGACCGCTGACATGCTCACACAAGTCTAGTCGTTTGAAGTCGTAAGCATTGCACTGCAGTCGAGATAACCAGTGATGCTACTATTCCGCTATGTCAGAACTCGGGGTTGCGGCGCTCGGCCGCTCGTCATAAAAAGGTGTGCTGGCGAGATTGAGGGCCTTTTGAACTGAAATAGACATCACCTCGAGCAAGTAACTACATGGCTTCCCTATGGCCAAAGCAATTATGGACTCAATAGACGAGCGTAAGATGGGTCTACACGGATCGCAAAATGTGTACAGGTTGCTGTCGCAAGCTTCACTGTCCCCCCGCTTGAACGCCAGGGCGCTACTTATGCGGAGTTGGTCCTTAATCTGTACTGGAGTCGTTTCGACGCACTAAATCCCGCTCAGTTTTTTTTTCGACAAGTTCTGCGTCATTCCGGTCACCGGACTAAGTTCTGCGGGGGTAATCGATCGATAGATAATTGGCGTGGTCGCCGAGAAACCTGCATGGCCTGATCAACCACCGCCAACCCATCCAAGTCAAGTCAACCTACAGTTTCTGCACCCAGCTAAACGGCACGATGCAACATGTCATTCTCCTTCACGTCCGTCCGCTCCATACTGCAGGCCGCCACTTCCTCCATCGCAATCTCTTCCAAACCGCCACTCTCCCTTCTACCGGCAGAAAACACGGACGTCCTCCACATGTCAAGTTGAATCGAAGATGTGAAGCCGAATGCTGTATCAATGTCTTGCCCACATGCTTTTTTGCTGTCGTGTGCATAGAGTGCCCGCAAGCTTAGCGTGAATCGCGGAACGAGGGTGTACACCGGTATATATTCCACCAGTGCCCACCATACGTTGACTGGAACGTTGAATGCCATTAGCAAGTCAGGGAGCGAATACATCAGCATTCTTTTTGCATGAATCCGCAGTTGGTTCAATGATTCGAAATGGGTTGAAACGAGACAGAGACGCACACGAAAAAGTAAATAATCCCTTGCCCCACTAGAAAATTCATGTATCTGTTGAGTTGGAATTTCTTTGTCACTCTGTACATTTGAAGTGACTCTGAAATGAACCGGCCGACAGAAAGTAGGCAAATCAGTGTGGAGAGGGTGAATTGGACGATGTCCGAGACTTTAACCAAAGTCACAAAGTCAGGCTGAGCAGCACAAAATGAAAAATAAAGGACTTGGGCCGTGGCCCCTAGATGA
Source organism: Xerocomus amazonicus (assembly GCA_038089295.1). NCBI lineage: Eukaryota > Fungi > Basidiomycota > Agaricomycetes > Boletales > Boletaceae > Xerocomus > Xerocomus amazonicus. The sequence continues at coordinate 41,526 of JBBPKO010000161.1, forward strand.
CGGTGAGAGTAGTGTATGCATTTTGCCTCAAGCACACGGAGCACATACCTAGGGAATTTCTGCCCATGATGAACAAAACGCAGCTAACTATATACACCACGACTCCTGTTATATAGAACGGAAGGAGGATAGCGAGGATGAATCTCGGTCGATTGTACAATGCCCACACACGAAGCACCAATATCACTTTTTTTTAAAAAAGTCAACCATCCCACCAGAAATAAGTGTAAAAGCTCACACTCTGCTGCTCCGATAAATAAAGAGATAGAAATTTGGCAGAGAATATAGAATGTAGTGCCTTTGAAGAGTGTCAGTAGGAAGAACACAGAAAGGTTGATCAATACGGACAACTATTTGGCAATGATCAGTCAAGGAAAAGTGTTAATAAGCAGTACAGGGGAAAAGATGCGTACACCTATAGGCAGTTCAATTTCTCTCACTATACCAACAAATTAAGGAATTACTTGTGGAGGTCCTGGAAGGAAAGAGCTTCCGACTTTGGTGAACTGGATCAGTTTGTGAACGCGTCATATTGAACATTCGTACGAAGAGACACGGTTCTGATAAATAGCCAGTCAGGAACGAGTGACGAGAAACTGCATCAGAACATACATGATAGAACAAAGGCCACTATAGCGAGCCTGAACAATTGTTAATGCTGACCCAGCCTCCATGAGCTCATAGGCACGCGTACGAGAAAGAACAATGTCGAGACGAATGTCCATGGCTTGTTCTGGGGCTACATTGAAATACATCATTGGACAAAGAATAGTGACCACCAACCCAGATATATTCTACCTGTGGAGGTCGTCAGGAATTGAGTTAGCCCACGAGCACAAAATGTACCTCATCTGGGAACGTGAGAACTAAGCATATTGCAGCACATGAGTGTGAGTAAACATGGAGACGCGAATTACTTACTGAAATCATATCCGATCGCAATTGGAATTACAACTGGGAATACGGTAAGATGGTTGCTTGCGCTGATGTTAAAACATAACATACGAGTGGCATAATTGATTTGCTGAATGGCTGCAACGGCCTCTTGGAGAGCGGAGGCCATGAGATGGTATGAAACGCACACTAGAAGGTATTTACTCCATGATGATCGCTAGTTAAGTACCCTTGTCCCAGGGGTGTGACATCCTAGCCTCTTCTGTAAAAACGGCGGACGACGCCTAGGCGAGTCGGTAAAGATGTTTAATGAGTGTGAGGTGTCCCATTATTCAGAACCGAAGTCCAGTTATTCTAAAATCGGTTACATGTTGGCACCGCCTTGCCTGTGCCTGACCAACGTCTTGCTGGATATAGTACAGTGGAGCGCTGACCGTGTAGCGGGTAAGGAAGCAGTGTGTTTCACCAGGTCCTTCTGATGAATATATAATTGAAATTGAACTTACCTTCGGTCACCTGACAAACAGCACGGTTCTGCATATGTTCCCTACATGGCTGAGATTGCAGAGCGTAAATTCCATGGGAAGAAAAAAACCTGGCCGTTCCATAACCATTGAAGATGAGTACTTATCGCTTCCCCCCCCCATGTGGTCTCTGCTGGAACATGTGAGAAGTCTCACTCACAGGTCAGTCACAATCCGCTAAGGGGTTGCCGGCGATGAGCTGTCGTTGTCGTCCGGCAATGGAGTCACGTGATTTGTATTGATACTACTTGTCGAATAAATTTGAACTTCATTCGGCAATTCCCAACTGGCCGATTTTTTTTGAATGCCCATTTGAGCCTTTTCCGTATCAGCCGTTTAAAATATGGTTTGGTTCCGCGCAAGATCCATTAGAAGCCCTGGCGTAGCTTGTGCCACACCCGAAGGGTTGTCTTTGTTCAGGGCCGGAGAATACCGCCAGTCCCCCTTTCCATATTCGTACTCTCCGTCCTTAATTTACTGTTCTGGTTTTCACTCTTCAGTTATCGTGTCCGAAGAAGTTGTGACACGACAGTTCGTCCCCAACTCCTTCGCCCACTCTCACTGATCTCGGTCCCGTCGTGCTCCCCCACTTACCCATCAGCAAACGCACCGCACGTTCGTTTGTTTTTCTCTCGGCTACGAATGGCGGGGAAGTAGTGTGCAAACCAATAAATTGTACAACCGAATCGTTATGTAGCCGTGTGTTCCGAGTACATACTATCACGACACCGGTGTTGCAACATGCCCTAGAGATGCAAAATGGATCACACAATGCAAGTGAAGGCTCGTACTCATGGATACAGCTTTGAATAGATCTTCTTCATAACCTCGTATTTTTTTTTTCTGAAAAAAAGATGTTTTATCCCTGTTGGCTTCATATCCATGCATTGACACCCCTGTTTCTGATGAAAAACATTAAAAAAATGTACATGGAGAGTCCATACTCTAGCCCTTCTTTAACCTATTTTTCTCCAAGGATTTCTATGAGATGCGAGTTGCTACTGTCCCCTTGACCTCAACCTTCATAGGTGTGTGATAGGTTTGAGCGGAGTTTCAATATGGAATAGCTGTTCGCAAGGGAGGGACAATAAGCGTGCGCATGATGAACTTCGGCACGTCGGAGATTGATTTAGTATTATGTCACAGTGTGACCCGCTGAGCCGGCATCACACTGGCAACACACTGGCAACATCAATTTGTTGTTTCAAGTGCTTTTTTTATTGTAACCCATTTTTTCGCATGAGCCTCTATGACTCTACATAGTTTTTTTATTTATGTATGGATGATGAATGACGAGTATTCCCAAGTGGTGGGCGCATTTTGCAACACCGGTGTCACGATAGTACATACAGGGTTCATAAAATGAATCGGGAGTGCGGATAGAGGATATACGTACGCCGTCTTTTCTGGGGATGTCCTACATTGTGTTCTATACAAGTCCTGGCTTAAGCGCTCCCCGGGGCTTTTGAGCCGACCTGGGCCCTCATAACACTAGCTCCAAAGTTCATAGAGTGAATTGTAAATGTGGAAAAATGCACCCTTAGTATACACGTCGTCTTTTCGAGGGATCTCCCGTATCCCCGTACGATGTACTCGTGCTCGTCCTTTTCTCGCCTATAGACAGTGACATGTCTGGACCCGATTCTGATACCATCCAATTGTGAAGAGGACGAGATGGTGGGGAATCGCTCAAGAGTTGTCGAACGGCAAGGACGAGCTCTTCGGCAGTAGGCCGCTCTTCTATCGGCGACCAGCACCGTTGAATAAACTCCCGATGTGAATCATGCAATGTATCACACTCTGGCCGACATGGGTTATTGCCCTTCGCCATATGCAGGATGCCCACTGCGTCTCTTTTGGTTTCTGACCATGGTTGCTTTCCGGACATCACCTGTGGGGCTATCAGAATAGGGGTTCCTATCATTGATGACCGATGAACTTTCCTGCAGGGAGACACAGCCAAAAGAGTAAACGTCGGATTTGGTGGTCCGGGTGAGTGTTTCGTCTATGATTTGCTCTGGTGCAACCCAACGCAATGCCCCCGGTCGTGCGGTAGATCGCTGGAGATAGCTGTATGCTTCCGGGATGTTCCCAACCAACGAAGCGTATCCAAAGTCAGTTAACCGTGCAGTGTAATCACCATCAACAAGTACGTTACTCTGTGTTTCATTGAGCAGAAACACGATCCTGGTGTTTTGACAAGGACATACACAATTAAGATCGCCATGGATAACAGGAAGAGAATGCACTGTGCCGCGTTATTCTGTGATGCTCTTGGCATGTCAGTAATTACTCACAGTATTCAAGCCCGTTTGCAACGTCCGCCAGCTATCACGCTAGGTAAGAATACATTCTGTTATTGACTGAGCGTACGCACAAAGTGGAGTCGTTGGCCCACCTCCAGATTGTCGTTATATTTTGCTAAAAAGAGGTTGCGGGACTCGTTAGGCATCCAAAACGAAACCAAGGACATTGCGCCTTGCATTCCAAACTCGTATGCGATACCTAGAAATGGGACAACGTTGACATGGTGGAGCCTCCAAATTCCGAGTTCTCGACGGAGCATCTAGAAGTAATCAAGATCACATGAGTCCTCTGGTTATGGGTGAGATTAGCTATCTTGGTAGATTTTCTATCATCTGCCTTCTCATCCATCGTGAACTTGAACCGAAATGTCTTGACTGCAACCTGAGAGGGTCATACATTTCACAGAATCTGAGTTACAATGTATGCTCAAACCTCTTTCGGTTCGCCGTTGACATACCAGCATCTGTAGATATCACCGAAACTCCCACCCGCAATATATTGATCATCCTTTTTAACAATATAGGGAATTAGGTCCTGTGGAGGGGGGGCTCAAACCTGAACCAAATCAATGAGAAGACAATTACATCATGAAACTATGAAAGGGCGGACCTGAGATTGTATGCTACATCTTATTTGGCTTGATTTACCGCCAACGAGCCTGAGGCTACGACAGGACCAGCCGTTTCGATGAGTTGTGGAGTAACAGAAAATGGTGGTGGCGATGCGGTGCGATGTAAAGTGCTAGGTTCGGGGCCCATGGGATGCAACGCGCGGTCCATCAACTTTGAAGGAACTTGTGTCTCGTATGTCTGAAAGGGTGATGAGCGGTAAGTGGAAGATTTGCATTACAATCACTCACGTTGGATTCGGAATATGAGTGTAGAGGTGAAATAAAATGTGTGTGGTGGGAGTTACTTGTGCCCATAAGATCAGGGCTTGTCTGTGCGACATGAGTAGGGCGGGCTGGCAGGGAAGTGATCGACTTACATGAGTCTCGACATTGTCCAACCTAAGTACTCGCCAAATATATATTTGTCCATCCTCCACTGACGCTACAAACTCACCAGAGGGAGAGAAGCAAACATCGACTACTAGTCTAGAATGCTGCAGAGGTTGTCCGATTGGTTCACCGGTAGTTGCATTCCGGCAACGAATAGTTTTATCCTCCGATGCGCTGATGAGGGTTGACCCATCCGGCGAAAGAGTAAGCGATGGTATCCTGTCAGTGTGACCTGCCCAGGGATGCCCAATTTGTTCGCCTGTATGCGCATCCCAACAGTAAATTGTTTGTTTTGTGATAAGAGCCAGTAAACAGACGCCTCCCGTCACGTGACCACAACAACGCGCTTGTGTTGTACAACGGGGAGTCCGAAGGCATATAAACCCCCTTTGGACCGACGATGAGTGTTCCTTTGTTGACGTCATGGATGTAGACGGTACGCATTGTGGCAATTGCGACTCTGTCGCTGCCTGGAGAGAAGACCATTTTGGAAATGGGTTCGTAGACCTCCATCACTTCCTCGACTTGCCATGGTTCTGTGGTGTGAATAAACGCTTTCGTGTGACCAACCGCGACAAGTCGGCCATCCGGCGAAGTGGCAACCACAGGTTCTTCCTCGACAACTATCCTTTCGCTGATGATTTGACCTGATTCGACATCCAGCACCTTAACCGTGCCGCTATGGCTTGAGCTAATGGCTCTTGTCCCATCTTGGCTCAAAGCAAAATCCCACGTTTTTTCCCCATCATGCAGGGGGATCGACCTCTCTTGTTTCCCTTCTTCAACATTCCAGTATGACATCATCCCACTGTCAATGTCAACCGTGATGACTTGTCGCCCGCCAGGAAGGTAAGCAACACAATGAGTTTTCCAAAGGCCTGCCGCGACTCTCAGATGTGGCCGGGGACCATTATCTTCGGACCCCCGTGGAGTCATACTCGACTTTACGGCGGTGATCCGAGGGTGCTCAAGTGTGTACGTGGTTGAAGTACGGGGAAGACAGAATGTTCACAAGCTTCACAGTCTCTTGTATAGAGTGCCCGTTCCAGTGAGTAAACCTCGTGTTGGGTTCGGTTTTCACAGAATTCACCGAGCGAGGCTGGGCAGAACGGTTATAGATATAGGTAACGCGTGCCCTGTTCTCCACTTTACAACATATCTATTAAATCGGTTGAGTATTCTTGTTCTAGATCTCATCGGCAACACCAATTTCCATGTCGGAAAAATTTTCGCTCTCCTCCGCTTGAGTAGTTCAGCGATAGCGACGGGCACGGGAGGATAACAGGGGACGACATGCTGACAGCGACAAGACCCGTCGTAAGTCCAGGTCTCTTAGACAGTACACATAGTCCAGCAACACGGACGATGATAACACGGGCATCAGAACAAGAGCAAATGTCACATATCCTATGTCTTTTGTCTTGTTAGAATTACGGCGATCCCTGCTGAAGCCGTTGGATTACACCTGAAGTGTTCTGGCGAGAGTCGACCATAATGGATGCATGTGCTCTCAACCATAATCAAGAATATTAACATAGAAGGCATAAAAAACGAATTGTTGATGATGAAGTGAACGCTGAGAGGAAGGATTGGCAATGATGGCGGGCGAACCTGCGAGAGATAGATACGAAACTATAAAGTGATCCCAAGGTGATGAAATATAGTATGTCAACATGCAAGTGAGAGGTGGACTAACCAGTTCGGTGGACCAATCTGTGGGCCGTTTGTCGAGACCAGACTTGACATCGGTAAATTCAGGCGACGTGTACATCATATTGCAAAGGGTATGTATGACAGCGTTGCACCGTGGTGTGTAGCCAGTTTGGCACCCTGTCCCTCGTGGTAGCTAATGATGATGGGATGAAGTTGAGATAAGAGCTACCTTAATCCTCGGTAATTTGGTTTCTCATCCGTTGACTTACATTTTGCGAACACACTAACTACGAGTCAATGATGTCACTGCTCACTCATTGTATGTAGAGTCTCACAGAACCGTACAGGGCATGTCATAGCAGGTCATTCATGTTGGTTTTCGCCCGGACAGCTGGCAACTTGGCAAGTCTACTTGCTGATGACTAGTACTAGACATGAACACTTTCTGGAGCTACGACAGACACTGACCTTGAGGATATGATATGGATATGGAGACATGTATGTATTGAGAACGGTGCAGAGAGCGATGAGAAGAAGTACGCAGTGTATGCATGTATTCGGCCCATGGTGACCACCTCGTCGCGGCGTTCCCACGGTCGATGTCACGCAGTGACTGGTGACCTCGCGAGCGGGGAATACCTCCCCTTGTCGGATGTACTCCCGATCGGACGGAACGGCATGAACGAAACGAAAGGACCGAGGTCGATGCCGG